>JAMQGT020000520.1:0-102500 GCA_024447675.2 Pterophyllum scalare | reverse complement strand
CTCTAAGGGAGAGGCCAGCCACCCTTCGAAGGAAACTCATTTCTGCCACTTGTACTCGCGATCTTATTCTTTTGGTCACTACCCAAAGCTCGTGACCATAGGTGAGGGTAGGAACGTAGATCGACCGGTAAATCGACAGCTTTGCTTTTACACTATGCTCCCTCTTCACCACGACAGACCGGTGCAGCGTCCGCATCACTGCAGAAGCAGCCGAGATCCATCTGTCCCTTCTCCCATCACTCGTGAACAAGGCCCCGAGATACTTGAACTCCTGCACTTGGGGCCCCAAGTCGAGGAGTATCAATCTCTCTCTCTCTGTCTCTTTTTTTCTCTCTCTCTCTCTAAAAAAAAAAAAATAAATAAATAAAAAAAAATATATATATATATATATATATATATATATATATATATATATATATATATATATATATATATATATAATTTGTATCTTATAATCCATACTGGAATGTTTGGTGGTGTATATATAAACTTTTTAATTTTCGAAGTAACAATAGTTTTTCTGTAAGTAGCATTTACATACTAGAAGTACTTTTGAACTGTTTGGTAGACACTAGATAAGTTAGAAAAGTTCTCTCTCTCTCTCTTTTTTGTTTAGCATTGAATACAGGAAAATAGGAAGTATAGTGAGGACATCAAGACAGAGTGAGTGCAGGTCCTGTGTATTTTTTTCAAGCTTTTATGTGTAGAGAGAACAGGAATGCACAAGTGTAATGACACCACCACCTAGAGAAGGTGGGGGGCACTGTCTGGCTATTATAAACGGAAAGACATTTAGAGAGAAAGTGTGTGTGTGTGTGTGTGCGTGTGTGTGTGTGTGTGTGAAAGAGAGAGACAGAGAGACAGATAGAGAGACAGACAGACAGAGAGAGTGAGGGGGGAGATACAGAAAGACTGAGATAAGTTCAGCACCACGGACAGCGTATTAGAGCGCTGGACAGGAGAAATCAGTTCAGGGATTTGAGATGCGCACTGTCATGCCTTCTTGAACTCCTGGAGGATCTACTGTCCTCTATAGCCGCACCCACTCGTTCTCGTCCTTTGGAGGTGGAAACTCGGTTGCTGTTTTGTTTTAGTCGATAAATAAGGGAGACAAGACAGCTGCAGAGATAAGTGCGTTCCGTTTGCTAGCACAGGCCAGTGTTTTGGCGCCATCCTTACATCATCTCTTTATTGGGAGAGAGAGAGAGAGAGAGAGAGAGAGAGAGAGAAAGAGAGAGAGAGAGAGAGAGAGAGAGAGAGAGAGAGAGTCTCCGTGCAGCCAGGCTCCAATCCGCCAGTCCTCAACTAAGAAGCGAGGCTGACGGACCGATTGCCGTTAGAGCCACTCTGCTGTGTGTTCCCTCTCCCGCTCTCCTGCGCCCACACCAGCCGTAAAGATGCACCGGCACCGTCCTGCCCAGGGATTGACGTTGTTATTACCGGTCTTTTTATGGATTTTCTGCCATGTCAGCGGTGTCCACGGAGCTCTGCCAACAACCCGTAAGTTGTTATTTTCAGTGTTTTGAAATTGTCTTTTAGGGCTGGATGAGAGTGGAATTGGGTGAGAAACAATCAGTCAGCTTCTGGAGCAAAGCAGCACAGGTAGAGATTGTGTTTACGGCTACGATAGTAGTGCCAGGCGACAGCGGTGAAAGGCAGTGGAAGCGGGGTTGACTTTTGAGTTTAAACCTAAACATGTTTCCTCTTCAGGATCTCTGGTTCCCTTATTCTGGCACACGGTATTTTAAGACCGCTGATGTTTTGCTGGCTTTTGGGGGATTCCAAAAAGGACTGGAGTACTGAATGGCATTTAAGTTTGTCAGTAGTGCTTTGCTGTTTGTTGTGCAGTCCCTGTCATCAGGCAAAGTGGGTTGGAGAGAGGAACAGTTTGAAAACATTTCTAAAATGTTAGGCTATTTTCCTTTTTTCAACCCTGTCCTGATTTTTGATGTTATTTAAGAAAATTACACTTGCTTTTAGACTATTGCAGTGCGTTTTTATGAAAGAAATTCAAGTACAAAGATTCTGCTGAATGTCTTTTTTCTCTCTTTTTTTTTTTTTAAAGCAGAGTTATTATCTTAATAGGACTCAGCTTTAACTGTCAGTAACTAAGAATACATTGATTTGAATGGTTTTACCCGCTTCTACGGTCTGTTTAGTTTGCTTAAGGAATGTATTTGCAGTTTGAATTCTGATTAGACACGTCATCAGCTACTGGTCTGGGCATATTTAAGCCTAAGACTTTTTTTTAATGGTCACTTTAAAACTTAAATGATAGCATGCCTTTGGATTGCTCACTTTTGTCTGGTTAAAGCCTGCACTTTACTGCTTAATTCCTGGAACACTTGATGATGGCTTCTTTTCGATCCACATTGTAATTTCAGTCTTGAGAGTTTGTTTAAACATTGCCTGTGATGCATTTGTTCTTCACCCTAATTGCCATTGACATATTCCAGGAATCCAGTGTTTATATTTTATGAATATATTGACCGTAGTTACTTCTTTCTCCAGTTTTATAGCGTACTTAAGTAATTGCCTGTCTGATAGTTTTGATATAGAATGTGCTATTATCCCTCTTATAAAGACCCGGTTCTGATTTTTTTTTTTTTACTTGGATTATCCACCCTTGGCTCAGCGGCATTGTGATGTTGCTGACGGTGACTGAGCCGATACTCTGAGGGTTCAGTGTGACTGATTCCCCCCGCGATCGCCAGGGCTTCTCGGGTCCTGGATGGATGTGCCCGTGGACGCGCCTCATTAATCATCCCGTCTGACAGCCAACAACGAAGAGACGCTACCGCGAGTCCTTTGAGCAGGCGTGTGCGCGTGAATCAGTGTCAGAGAGTGTGACAGGCAAAGGAGTCCTGGAGAGTTGGAGGAGTTTGGTAGTGCGTTTCTCTTGCGCAAAGCTGTCGTTAATAAGAGCGACCTCACATAGAATATGTGTCATTGTAGCAATGCTGCAGCGTTTTTGATGCCGATGTGGAAATCCACAATGCTCTTACTCCCATCAGCTGGCGGCTCTGGCCGGAGCAGCATCGCTGTATCTGCAGAGGACATAAGTGTTTCATTAAAAGTTAAATTTCAGGTTGCTTTAAAAAATGTATCATCGTTTTATAACTACTGTAAACATTGCATAAGTCCCCTGCCACATATCTTACATTTTCCCATACTTAGTGATGTAAAATTTATTGTACATACTAATATTTTACCAAAATAAGTTTACCAAAAAAGCATTTCTAATTGTGTATGTGTGTGTGTGTGTTTCCCCTCTGCATATGTAGGTTTATGTCTATTTGCATGTTACTTATTTGTCTATCCATTTATGTTTCCACAAAACAAGTTAAGTCAGTCGTTTTTTTGTTTTGTTTTTTATCAGTAACATACAGCAAATCCTTGGTTTTACTTTAAAGGTGTATTATTCACTCACCATAGAATTTGACAGTTCAGAACCAGAAAAAACTCTGAAATGTAGCACAGGTGGTCTATAGCCTATGTTATGGAGATAACAAAGTGATACCCTGTACACATAAGAATATGCTCCAAGAAGATATGCTCCAAATATTGCCAGATAGATAAGGCAGAGCCAAAAGGCCTTCTCGCTACCATGAAGACATAGGAACAAGACAGAATACACAAACTCAGGTAGATGTAAACAAAAATAAAAAAATAAATAAAAATAGGAGAAAGACTCTTGAGAGAGAGAGAGAGAGAGAGAGAGAGAGAGGGACTCCTGGAGGATCAAGAGCCAGCTCCAAAGCATCTGGACTGAGGTGCTGACAGGCAAGGGAGAGAGTGATGCATTGGGATTGATAGAGGTCCGACAATTACATGCATAAGTGAAATAGGAGTGATTATAGCCAGGCAATTCAATGACAGGTTAAGATTTAAACAAACAGGGAGGTTATTTCAGAGAAAGGAGATTTTCGATTGGAGAGGCTGTGAAGCTGCATGATTTCTTCTTAACTCTGGGGTCAGACACATTCCCTATTATTGCATCCTTTTGCAGTGTTTAGTACAAATATTCTGAGTCAGATCCATTCATCAGTTTTCTTCCGCTTATCCTTTTCAGGGTCGGGGAAGGCTAGAGCCTATCCCGGCTGTCATAGAGCAAGAGGTAGGGTAAATGCTTGACAGGTCGCGAGCCTGTTGTAGGGCTAACACAGAGAGACAGAAAACCATTCACGCTCGCATTCACCTGAGTCAGATCAAAGATTTATAAAAGGGAAAGTGTGGAATATTATGTCATCTTATAAAAAAAATCTTTTTTAAATTTTCCATCATTTTATTGGATTAGGGTTAGCGTTACAGTGGCACATGTTTAAATGAACACGCACACAAAAATATACACAGTGACTCACTCAGAAATGCAAAATCTTATGAGATGCACAGACAGCCATCAGATGCATACAATGGAAGCGTTTGTCCTTGTTGTTATTCAGTGGTACCCTTTACTGAGCTGTGACTGTACGATATGTAAATGTGTTGTTGATGTACTGTGTCAAGGCGAGGTCCCTAACTACCTACCATGATGTTTCATAATCATTCAGACATTTTCTATTTGTAATTCAAATTATCATATATATTTTTTTCTGATTAACACAGTTCACACAGAAAATTCATGATGGGAATATTTGCTCAGTGCAGACACTGTTTGACACACAGTGCACTTATACAGTACTAATGTATTTAAATATATATTTATATGCACAGATATTTTCCTCAGCTGTAAAACATTCTGAGAAGAGCTTATTTTATTTACCTATAAAGGTCATAATTTTAATTAATTGGCTTTGAACTCTCCTGAAGTCCTTTGCAACACCGCTATTCATTACTCGCTGTGTAAAGGACATGAATTAAAATTTTAAGAGTTGCAGAGCCAGTATGGAAAAAGTAAAGGATGTGCCTTTAAGTCAGTTTGTTGGTGGCACTGTGGGTGGCTAAATGGGATGCCCCTAGAGACTGTCTGATATAGAATCAGATTAGCCTTTTCTCATCTCATTAAGCTTGCCAGGCCATTTGACATAGACATCAGTCTGGTTTCACCTCCAGGGCAACAAGTCAGGGTCTCTTGCTCTATTATTTTTTTCTTTTTTTCTTTTAAATAGCATAAAACCAAGTGACAACATTTAGTTGCATCCTGTTGCTGACACAAATGTTCTAATGCGAGTTTGTAACACTGGCAATTTTTTTTCAGTTATATCTAACTGGAATTAGTGTTTCCACTGCAAACAAGTCATTCTACAGTGCTTTAGTCGTAATACCGGCAAAAAGCAATATTGCTTTTTTCCCCTGTCAACAAATAAATCATTGTTTTATCATTCGCCGCTAAAAGGATATGAAATGAATATGGTATAAAAGCAAACCCTTTAACCGCCACATAGGTAAACTTCTTGCCAATTCTCTGTCTTGATTTTGTGTGTGTGTGTCTGAGATGGCTCCCATTAGGAGGTGATAATGACAGGATTAAGGCTGCAGGAAACAGACTGGTTAGGCTCAGATTAGAGAAGCGCTACACTTGGTGTGTAGCTATGTTTGGCCCTTGGATATTTATATGTGTGCACCTGTCTGTGCTTTGGGAATGTGTGTGTGTGTGTGTGTCCACATTGGTGGATTAATCATGCAACAAGACCAGTGAATCAGAGCTAGGAAATAAGGTGTAGATGTTAATTGCACCACTGTTTCTCTGCTACCCCCTCCATCTAAATTGCTAGCTTCCACCTGTTTTTTTTTTAAACTATTGCTTTTTTGCACTTCCTTGATTGCTTATCCTCTTTTCCTAATTGTCTTTGTAACTTTTCATTGATCTTTACACTTATGTTCTTGCCTCCTTAAAAAAATCTAATAAAAAGCAAGTCATCTCCCATTTTCCCACTGTGTTAACCCTACCTGTAACTCTAGTGACTCATCTCTCTCCCACCTACATGCCACCTATTAGTTCAAATTCCTCAGTCTTTTTCTATCGCTTTTTCCTACACGTGCAACTTCATTTCCTAAAAAGTGTAAACCTTATAAAATGTAAATAAAGACAGATTGCAATATTTTGCAGATCTCATAAACCCATGTTTTATGCACAATAGGACATAAAAAATATGTCAAATGTTTAGCTGAGAAAATGTACCATTTAAAAAAATATATATTTCATTTTGAATTCTGACGGGCAGTAGCACGTCTCATAAAAGTTGAGACAGGCCATTTCATCCCTGTGTAGCATTCCTTCTTCCTTCAACAACAGTCTGCAAATTTCTGGGAACTTGGGAGACCAGTTGCTGGACTTCTAGGAGAGGACTGTTGTCCCATTTTTGTCTAATATAGGATTCTAGCTGCTCAACAGTCCTGGGGATCGCTTGCTGTATTTTTGTTCCATGATGTGCCCAATGTTTTCAGGTTGTGAAACATCTGGACTCCATCCAGGCAGTTTAACACCCAGACTCTTCTATTATGAAGTCATGCTGCTGTAATAGATGCTGTGTGGGGTTTAGTATTTTCTTGTTGTAATATCAAAGGCTTTCCTTAAAGAAAATGGAATCTGGATTGGAGCATACACTGTTCTAAAATCTGTATGTTTATATAAAATGTTGAAACATATATCAATAATATCATTTGATCTGCATATTTCCACTTACATAATATTAGTCAGGTACACCCATCCCTTACAACTAGCAGTACTGCTGTTCTTGTACATGCTCTGGTTACATGTTGTGTTGATTTTTGTAACTCTATCCTCTCTGGCTTACCACACAAATTTCTTCATAGACTTTAGCTGGTCCAGAATGCGGCTGCTCATGTCATTACCAGAACCCCTCCCAGAGAACATGTTACTCTTGTCCGTCAACAGCTTCAGTGGCTTCCTGTAAAACTTTTAATTTTAAGATTCTGTTTCTTACTTTCAAGTTTCTCCACAATCTTGAACTTCAATATCTCTCTGAGCTTCTGCACATCGCCACTCCTACCTGTATTCCTCCTCTGTTATTCACATTATAAGATCTGATGCCTGACCCCCATGGGCTTTGGAGCTTTCAGCCAAGCAGCCCCTCGATGTTGTAACTGTCTCCCGCATCACATTTGCACCATTTATTCTCTCCCCAGCTTTAAAGCCAGTCTTAAAACGCATCTTTTTAAGATTGCCTATCCTATTTGATTTTATCATGATGTATTGATTTTTAATTCAGTTGTAACTAATTCAGTAACTGCTATTTTATCCATACTTTGATTTTGATATTTAATTGTTTGTAAAGTATCCTTGTGTGTCTTGAAAGGCATCTATAAATAAAATGTATTATTATTATTATATACTTCTCAGCATTGATGGTGCCTTTCCAAATGTGTAAGCGGCCGATTTTATAGGCACCAACGCACCATTATACAATCAGAGAATCAATCTTTTGAACTGAGCACTGACAAGCTGGATGGTTGCTCCCCTCTTTAGTCTGGAGGACACAGCATTCATGTTTTCTAAAAAAAAAATTCAAATGGAGATTTGTCTGACCACAGAACAGTTTTCCACTTTGCCTCAGTCCAATTGAAATGAACTTTGGCCCAGAAAAGATGGCAGTGATTCTGGATCATGTTCACACGTGGCTTCTTCTTTCCATAATAGATCTTTTACTTTTCCAGCTTTTGTTTCCTCTGACCCAACTTCTTTTTAAATGTATTGCTGCCATCAAATTCAAAATGAGTTAATATTTTTCATGAAATAGTAAAATGTCTCAGTTTAAACATTTAATATGTTTTCTACATTCTACTGTGAATAAAATATGGGTTTATGAAATTGGCAAATTGATGAATTTTGTTTTTATTTACATTTTACAAAGCATCCAGATTTTTGGGGGAACTGGGGTTGTAACCTCCTTCCATTTTTTTGGTCCATAAATATTGCTAATTCTGTTGATCAATATTTGACTTTTTTCTGGTCATAATCACTTGCCTCCTTCCTTGTCTTTTAGCTTTACTTAATTTTTTCCACCTAGGTCTAGCTGCAACTCTTTCCACTTGTAGTTAGAATCTTGCATGATACAGTAAACATCGCCTAAGTTGGATTGAAATGGCCCATGGAATTCCATCCGACTTGTAAAAAAATTCATTTTTGGGGGGAGGGGGGTCTAATATTGAATTTTGCTGCAATGGCTTTCTGCTTCATCCCTGCATTTGCTTCTGCAAATTTTATAATCTTGCATTTCTGCTCGTAAGTGCGAGTTTGTAGCGTACGCTTGACTCCTGTGCTTGCCATGATTGACTCCGGTAAAATGAGCTGATTCGCCCAGTGCAGCCTATCCAGACATTATGTGACTGTACAGACAGTCAAGCGATCTCCAGGCACTGTGTAGAGTGTGCATGAACGAGTCGATGCATGGAGTTTGTGTAGATCGTACATATTGGAAGTGAGCTGAGGAGGGCTTTAGCGCTAAGCACATTTGACTTAAGTATCACATTTAATTGGAAATGTGTTACATTGGGACTGGATTTTGCATCAGAAGTAGGCGAAACTCCGACTTGTATTTAGGAGATGATTTTTACTGGAATTAATGTTAGGAACAATCGGGACCTGCAGAAGCCATCCAACTAGAGTGAAAATCCTATTTGTGCGACTTCAACTTATGCAACTTTTGCTTTATTCTATTTATTTATTTATATGACTGTCCAATGTTTAGCACTATTGTTTCACATGAACAAGGTTTAAATCTGCTGGCTGTCTGGTGCTTTCCTGTGTGGCCTTTGCATGTTCTTCCTGTGCCTTCATGTGTTCTCTCTCTGTATTCCTCACACAGTCCAAAGACATGCATGCTAGGTTAATAAGTAATTTGAAACTGGCTGTAGGTGTGAATATGAGTGTGAATGGGTGTTAGTCTTGTCATCCGTCGTTAACTTGTCCAGCCCAGTGGCAACTGGGATATGGTACACCCATATGAGAGTGTTCCAAAATGTTTAATATTTGGTACATGCACATTTGCTTTAATGACAGCATATGCTTGAGATGTTACACTCTGAAGACACTGGTGAAAAACCAGAAAACCAATATTTTGCCAGCATGATTTGATAATGTTCCAAATCTGGTGCCGGTATCCAGCGCAAGAGTTGGCAAAACACCTTTAGGCTTGAGTATTCCCACCACAAAATTTCACTCTAGGTTTGATATTTTCCTGTTTTACTCCGGTTTGTATAAATCTAAATTTATGTTATTTTCCCCCTGTCATTAACTGTAATATGCTGTACATTTTAATCTACCTCAAGTTTTTGGCTTTCTTGAGCAGTTTAAAACCCACTTCTTATCCTAAGATAACTTTTAAACTTTTTTGGAGGTTTATTCTTTAGTTATCAAAGTATGCACATATAATGAAGTTCCTTTTCTGTCTCTTTATGTGCTGATTCTCTGATGGTGTGACAGTGCTTTGGATACAACAGATCCGGTGTTGCTGTTTGCATTTCCTTTTTTTCAGAGTGCTATGCACTTCTTTTTTGAAAATTACACTGTAGCCATGAGTTGATTTGACAGTGGCAAACCTGTTTCTCAGGAACAAATTTCTCTTTGACACTGTCACTTAGTTTTGATGCCTTGTTTTCCTTTACGACAATGCTACTTAGTAAGCAGTGCTCTGCTGGAAACTTTAAAATATATTTATATCAAGTGAAAAATGGCTGCAAGTTGATTTAGTTAAACAAGCAACTGGTGAGGGGGAAAGTAGGTAGAGGATGGGTAAGATTACAACAATCTGAAGAGCATACATAATGTGGTAAATGCCACAAATTTGCCTAAATTTGCTGACCTAGAAATAATGCAGAATCTTAAATATTTTTTCTTCTTTTTGCATGCCAAAATTTTGTGTGCTTGTAGGTGTTTCTCAAACCTTCTGATTATCTCAATGCTGACATGAAAATATAAACAGTCTGAAACTTTTGGATTCAACTGTACAGTATTTTAAAACATGCCAAAATATTCATATTCACATGGTAATATAGTTTGTTTTTTTGGTGGATTTTCTTATTGATATTGCAGTTCACAAGAATTACAAACATCTAAGAGTAAAAATATTACCAGAACTGTTGCATTTTCTACTGCTACTTTCAGCTTTATACTTAGAGTGGTGTGTCCGTTTCCTTGACGAATTGAAATTTCTCTTTTGGAAGTGAATACTACTGCAAGGCTATCAGTGTTTCATCAGTGGGAGCAAGGCCACAGTGACACAAATATACACTGACAAGTCATGCCACATAATTCACCTAACAATGTCAGTAACGTAACATGCACAACTGCGCAGCTCGCTTACACAGTACCGTTGTTTCTCTCTCTTTTTTTCCTTTCCTCTTCAGGCACACCAATCCGCACTGTTCATTAAATGTTATTAACTTCAGATGTATTAATTGCGAATGAAACCCGTAATACAGAGTGTAGTGTGATAATTATGTAATTCTGCTTCTCTGGGTACAAATTGGAGCATTCATGCTTCACTGTATGTAACACTGCAGATCTGTGTGTCTGCATGTGTAAATGTGCAGAATCTGAAAGTTATTCTAGTGGAATGTGTTCTTATTAGAAGCCATCAGAATCTGTCCACCTCATTTGACAGCAGTCTCTGAGTTGGAGATTAGGCTGGCAAGGCAAAAGGGAGAAAAGAGAAGGACAAGAGAGGAAGCAGCATTTATGAGAAAAGTGACAAGGATGAAGAGCGACACCTCAAGGAAAGATGGCCAGGAAGGAAGGATTTTCTTTGACACCTTGCCATTAAAAGCTATCATTGTTATTGTAATCTGTAGCTGCATCAAAGTGCAGCAGTTGCAGTAGTCAGAGAATAGGACAGGCTATTTCAACTGATACTCCAGTTCACTTTGGTAATGCCCCCCCCCACACACACTTTTTTAACCACTTAAAATTCACTTACTCTATATCATCGACTTAATATAATCTATATAGCATCTACAGAATGAGCACAAAGTGTAAGGGGAATACCCAAAGGAGTAAGATTATTATAATTCAAAAATAAATGCTGTTAATGCAATAAATGGATGACATGTTAAAGATCCCAAAAGAGAATTTGAATTTGATGATCACATATGCAAGTGCATCTAAACTCTATGGTTTTCTTACCTGTGTGCAGCTCTCAGAGGGCTATATCTACACACACAGTGTGATGTTTTGCCTTGTTTTTCAAAGGAGTACCCATGGCAATACCAGAAAAGGCACCACACTCTTTTGGAAAAGGGGCATGGGCAGCAATAGATCATTTCATTTAAAGCTACAAATACCAAAACAGGTTCATATGGGGCAGCCTACATGGGCATGCTATAATAAAAGATCTGCATGAGATTTTGAGCACAGCTTTGACAGAGACCTGAATAAATTTTGTAACTATTAACACATTTATGTAAGTCTCAAATGTTCCCAGAACTTCTTAAAAAGGGATTTAATATGGGATCTTTAACAAGATGAAATCGGATGAAAGTATGACAAACGTATCAGTAACAATCTCCTGCACTGTAACTTGAGCCTTTAAAAGCTAGCCTTGCTAAGCCAATTGAAATCTCAGGAGCTCAGTTTTGCTACATGGACTTAGTTAAGAAATTAGATGAAAGACATTAGAGTTCAACATCAGATAATGTAGACAGGTTTAGATCATGATGCACGGTAACTAACAGAGGTTGCCTTTTTCTTACTTTAAAGAAATTTCTAACTTAACTTAAGTTTCTAACTTAAGTTTTATTTGCAACACTGTATTCACATTTGTGTTCTGTTTTTTCTCTTTTTTTTTAAAAAAAGGTTCCATATCATGTGGAAAACAACACTTTTGGTGCTGGTTATATCCAGTGGAAACTTGTCTGACTCTCTATGCTTCTGAAAACACTTGGGTTTTTTTTCAGTTATTTTTGCTGAACTGAACACATAACTGGAGATTTCCCCCCAAAAAAGCATAAATATGGCCTTGAATTCCTGTTTATTCTAGCCCTATATGTAGCACAGTCACTTAGTCGGAGATAATATGTAGATAGGAAAAAGCACTTGGCCTTAATCCTGGCAAAATGCCATAATTGATTTGTTCCAGAGAAAACAAAGTGCCAGGAAAAAGCAGTTAAAAGCACTGTACTGTACCTGAACTGACCCATATCATCAGAGCCAAAACAACAGTGTCAGAAAGAGCACTAACAGCTATCCCTGCGAGTAGCAGGAAAAAGCTTTAAACACACTGGCTAGAGTAGTGTTGTACCCCCTGCATATGTTCTTGAACAACACATGGTGGTCATGAGAATATTGGTGTCGCTAGTTCAACAACACGGACGTGATGACTCACTGCTGTTTCACATACTCACTGCTATTCATGTTTGATTTGACTGGCCACAGTCAAAAGGGCTGTCAAACCACAAAAAAGCTAATATTTGGTAAGGTTATTGAGCAGCTACCTGTACCAAAGGTAGTAAAGATTAGGGCTGGGCATTTAATCAAAATTGAATCAAAAGCAACATTCAGAATCTCTAAGTGATATAATCTTGCCCCTGTCAGATATTTCAGTTTTTTGTTTTTAAAATCTGTCAATACTTCCCCCATTATGTCCTGTCCCCTTTAAAACATACTACAGAGTGTGTTCTCACGTGACTCCCCACACCATCCAGTCTGCGACATGGAAACACCATGGAGGAAAAGTCAAACAGTCAAAAATCTGTGCCAAGTAAAAATGCAGTGCCTGTTGTTTGGACGTACACATTTTTGGCTTTAATATTGACAACATCAAACAGAAAGCAGAAAAACAGAAAAGTGTATGAAAAATAGTTTCAGCGACCTAAGGTAACACCAAAGATCTGTTACATGACTTGGAGCACAATCATATCACCGAAAACGAATATCCCAGCTTTAGGAGTCGAGCATATTTAAAGTACAACCCTAGTGAACCATGAGGACAAGATCCCCAAAAATATATAAATGTTCAATTAATCATGATTTTTGATTTCTTTGGTTTAATTGCTAAAGGTCAACAAATGAAATTTGTATTAATTACAATGGCACTTGGATCATCTACCATCTTATAAATTTTAAAACAGAGCTGTTCATTACTTACTGATTGCCATTATGATTAAGTTTTATTTAGTCCTCAAAGCAAAGTTTATTTGAACCAACCAAGGGCCAGCTAATAATTATCTCATGCATTATGGAAATTATAATTTAAAATTATTATTGTGTTCTTTTTTTTTGCTAATCTAACATTGGATTGCAACAGTGAATTATAAAAGCTACTAAAACAGGTTAGCCTAGTTACAAAGTCATGTGACAATTAAAACTGAGAAGATGCTACTCATTTAAATAGTATCGTACCACTCAATATGACCCCTGTGCTACATAAACACTTAAGAACAATGTAAAAAAAAAAATTAGAGAAAAAACAAAACAAAACAAAACAACAAAAAAACATCTTCCTTTGTTAGTTGAGGAATGGGAAGCAGCAGCTACAGCTTCAGTGAGCTGCAGCTACACAGGATCAGAAACCTCTGATTAATCACACATACATTATTTAGTAAAAGTTAGCACATTATGTGTTGCGTACAGTGATTTAATGAGGTTTGGTATTAATTACATTAACTAATTAGTTGTTGCTTATTTGAAAGTAATCAGCATATGTTACTAGTTCATTATTCAAGCGTTTGGCAGCAATCATGCAAAGTTGTGATTCTTATACAAAATAGAGTGACACTCTATTTTATTGTCAGTGGAGAATTAACTGTTGCTTTCTGCTTGTTTCCCTCTTTTAGTTTAACCTATATTCTGAAACTTTAACCCTATGATCTGCATGTGTCCGATGGGTGACATAATGCATATGGGGATTATATATTAAAATCCGCAGAGCAACATCTGTTCAGCTGTGTGACTTGCACACGCACACATGTCCACACGAGTATTAAATTGTCCTACTCTGCTCATTGAAGTTGAGTGCCTCTACATCTTTAGCTTTCCACCTTTTTCTCACCTGGGAAGTGCATGCGGTTACTGTATACTATATGTATGCAAGTGAGAGAGTGGGTTTGTGTGTTTGACAGACCATGCATGTGCACATGCACAAGTCCACTTCATTCATAATGGACCTTGAATATCCAGCCACCAGCTCATGTGGAAGAGTGCTGTGGAAAAGGGCACTGTGCTGCAGCTAAGACAAATGTTGTTATTACTCTCAGCCTTTGCATTCAATTTGTTTTTTAAGCCGCTTGAATACTCCCATTTACAGGCCAAGATTAAGTGAATTAATCTTTGAGCTACTTCCACTGAAAAAAAGAAAAAAAAATTCCTCCTTTTTCTCTTTAGACTCAGAGCAAAAGCTCACAGACAGAATGGGAACATAGCCAGCCAGGCACTTGGAAAAACATAACCTTTGTGCTCCTGTGCTTTCCTGTGTGTGCTCGTGTGCACATCTCTGTTTCAGTATGGGGAAGCCGCAGTATGTGTGTGCATGTCCTGACAAGGTGCATAACTTGGTCAGTGTGTATCTCACTGTGGTGTGTGCGTGTGTGTGATTGTTTGGTGAAATAAAGAAGAGAGAGCGAAATGAGGAAAGCAATGTAACTGGAAAGGCAAACAGGAGTTGTCTGCCCTGTTTAATGAGAACAGCTTTTCTGTTAAAATCAAAACACAGCCTCCAGTATACTGGGTTGGGTAGGACAGGGATCACACTGTGTGTGACAGCGTGTCTGCATGTTTGGATGCTCTGGCCCATGCTATAAATGGACACCTGTTCATTGTGGATCCCGGGAGTGCTTGAATGAATATGTGTCTGAGACAGGAAATGGATTTCAGTATGCAACTACTGTAGATGTGTGTGTTTGTGTGTGTGCATGCTCAGTTGTAGGATTCCCCAAACTGTGTGCATGTTTGTTTGCTTTAATAGTGTGTGGTGCATATCCATGTCTATGTGCAATTGGCTGGAGGTGTAATTATGAGTGTACCTCTTTGCCTGTCTCCCTTTCTCTATCAGTCTGTCCAGTGTGTACCTCACCTCTCACAAATTCTATTCAGCACATACATAACTGTGTTTATAAAATCAGTTTGTGGAACATTTGCTTTACTTGCCTCTAACATCTGTTTTTTTTTTTTAATGTGTGTTTAGGGCAAAGAGTCAATTTAGTCAGTTCACTACATACTTGTGTCATTGTATATATCCAAGCACAGTAAAGTCTAAATGTGCATGTGTGTATTTTCACGTGATTTACAAGATGACTTTGTGTGTGTACAAGAGAAAAGAGAGCAAAGGCTAGATGAAAATGAGGACCATTAGCTTTTGTTCAAGGTGCTGTTACAGTGTGAGCTAAGACAGGGGTCACTGCTTCCTCTTCAGACCTTTTCATTCACCCGCCCACAAATATATTTTTTTTCTTTTTTTGCCTTTTTTTTTCACCCTGTCTTGGTCCCCATCTATCTTTGCAGATGTACTTGTTTCTCTTCTTACCTCATTTCTCACTTTCAAATGCCAGACTGTTTTTTATTTACTCAGGCTGCCTCTCACTTTTACCTGCTTCATTTTTCTTTTCTCTTTATTTATATTTCATTTCTCCTTCAGGTTTTCAAGATTATTAGGTCATCATCACACAGACAGAGCAACTAAATTCACTTGACAACTGCAGCAAGCCTTTGTTGGGTGACCATGTCACAGATGCTGTGCCCCAGTCTGTTTTCAAACTAAATTTGCATATGGAGCTCTTTGATGCCAAATTCATTCCAGTTTTGCAGGGATAGAGTAAGATAATGTGAGCAAAAGAAAAAAAGAGAGTAATCTGGCCTTGCATGGAATTTGGTCATGGAGTTTCTAAAGTTTATTGTATATATGGCATTTTGTTGTCTTGAAAAAAGAGGAAGATACTTCTCTCAGCAGGCATGTTTGCTAGGAGGAACTTGCAATGCAGTAATGCGAAAAAGTCTTGGGAAAGCCAGGTTCCCAGTGTTATTTAATGAAATGTTGTGGACACATTATCTTTGAAAAACTGAGTGAAACATGTCCAAGTGAATCAACTACGCATGTGGTTACTCACCCAAAGTTACCGGTTAGTTTAATTAGGATCGGTTAATAGGTCTACTAGGACATCTGCAGAAAACGCCAAAGAAAAGTGGAGTGAGCTCAGAGGAAAGAGTTATTTGTTTGCACAAAGACGGCCATTCTAATTGTTGGATCAGGAACAAAATGTAATCTTCTATCCTTTGGGGCTGGGTATATCATCAAAAAGTTCAACATTGAGGACTTTCAATTAAACACAAGCTGCTCAAGCAGACCCAGGAAGATGCAACAGCAGATTGGGCAACTTAATTATATACACACATAAGTAAAATCAAGAAAAAAAAAACAGTTCAAAACCCCCCAAACAGCATAATGATTACCTCTGAGATCAATGAGAATAAGTAGATATGGCTTAATTCACAGTCCATTCAAAATACAGTGGGATCCATTAAGGTTACAGAGGGAGAATGGGCTTGAAGAATCAAAACATAAGTTGAAAGAATAAGACAGCTTAGATTAAATTTGCATGCACAGAGAACAGAAAGACAGCAGCCTTTGAAGATGTCTTTTTTCTTTTTCCAGATTAATTCAAGTTCAACCTACACAAAGGCAGAAAATTTGTCCTAAAAAAGCTAGGGAAAAAATTCCAACAAAGCTGCATTGTGTAGTGAGGCATACCCACAGCTGTTTTTCTTACATTGCTTTTGGTGTTGTGTTATAACTTCATACACAAGACAATGAATTTGAAATTGTTTTATTTTGAAATCGGTTTTCTATTGATCCATAATCTGATAGTAATACTTGAATGTAGACAGTTGTAAGCGGAGATTATTCAATGAGGTTCTGTCCCTAAATGAAAGTTGTTTATATGGGTTAGTTTTCCCATTGTTTACACTGTTGTCATGTTAAAAACAGCTGAGTGTTGCGGGATGCTGGACCAAATTCTCACATTTACATTACACTACCAGAGAAATTCCTGTCAACTCCTAAATTTCAGATACAGAATAAGTTAAAGATGACAAGTAGCTCTATTATGTATGACCATTTTAGATTTCTACATTTCATAATCTATTACTCACAATCTTTTTCTTATTATCACTTTCTCATTATTTCCCTCTCAACCTCTTCTTCTCACTTGTCTCCTCCACTACTCTCTCCTTCCTCATCTCCACCTCATCCTCTTCATCTTCACTGAACTCAGGGCTCTAACACACAAAAAGATAGATGGAGATGCTTATTTATTCCCAATATTGTTGCAATTACTGATTTTCAGCATATAGACATGTTTCCGGACAGCTGACCACAGTCGGCTAAACCAAAGCAGCTGGTTATAAGCTAATGTTATGCCAGCTAATGTTAGGTTTCTATGGTCTAAAAAAATCACGCTTTTCTTCCTGTAAACAGTTTGATTACATTCTCACATCTTATAAGAGTTTATTCTCTGTGTCCGAGTCATTAACAATGTAAATCCATTTCAAAGAATGCCGTAAACAGCAGCTAACAGCGGCAAAAGCAGAAGTGCTTACCGACATAAAAGTTCTGGAAATCCTCAGCAACTCACTTCAGCATCACTGCCATTGGTCAGAAGAGCACCTCACTTACTCGTCAACTCGCATCAAGGCTCCTTTCACAAAGTTTTACAGCCTCTTCCAGAGTAAATAGTTGTGGAGGCTGCACACCGGGCATTATGAGGTAAATAGTGATCTCACAGTCTACACTCACTAGATAAATGGCAACCAGAGCGGTTGAGGTGACTCAAGGGTTAAAATGTAGAATATCGTAAAATATTTAATTATCACATACCTGTTATTTATTCCTGATTTATTGCTAAGCATTGACAATTATTAAAGTGTTGACCTGTAAAAGCGACCATTATGGGGACATGCAAGGTGGCTGATATGGGGTACAGAGGGTTACATATTGTTGAGACAGAACTATCAGTATCTGTTTGAGTTGTGTCTGCCTTTGTTTCATCCTGTTCCAGCCAGACCTCAGAGATCTCACTGGCCATTTCCCCAATGAGGGACTAATAAAGGTATTCATTCATTCATTCATTCATTCATGTGCCTAATACAGCATTGACAGAGCAAGGCATAGTGATAGGTCATCACTGAAGTGAAGATGTCAGAGACAAAGATAACAAAGACAAGGAAGGTTTACCAAGAAAGCTGAGCATACAAAGATGAATAGAAGCTATGCATGGATTTGACAACAATCCAGCACAAAGACCATCTTGGATTTGCATAGATGCAGTTAGGATTGTAGCAAGGTAAAGCGTCACTAGGATACCAAGCACAGCCATTGTGAGCAGTATGCAAAGAACACAGAGGTAAGGCCAAAAAAAAAAAAAAGAATGTTGACAGCCAGTGTCTAGTCCACAAACAACTTATTTATGAAATCTATGGCGCAGCAAAGAAAGCAATGGAAGCCTCATTTTTTTTGATAAGTATGGCTGCTGTGCAAGAATGAAAAGCACTTTGTGATGCAGAAGAAGTTAAGGAGTGTTTGGATGGAGTAGCTGAAGCTTTATTTGAGAAAAAAAAACAAGAAAGAGCAGATGTCATACAAATTGCAGAAAATTCTACTGTCCAAAAGCACTTTGACCAGGAGAACAGCGTTATGTGCTGATGATACAACAATATACAACGTGTTTTACTTTCTATAGATGAATCAACAGACAGATTAACAAAACCGGGCTTTTTGTCTCTGTTGGATATTTCAGAAAGGTAAAAAGGAATCACTAAAAGCGTAATATATGCAGCAAAATGACCCCTCCACTATAATCAATGAAAATGGCTACACAGGATTTGAGAGCAGCATATAAGTGAGGAATATGTGCTGCAGAGATCGGCGCCCTAAATGTAAAAGCATACTGGTATTTTATTATTTTATTTTGTTTTTACACAAGGTTTATGGGATCATTTTACACTGAAAAAGTTAAGAAAATGTTTGCATTGTTTTAAAAATAAACTATCATTATAGAAGAAATTATTACATGTATAGCACTGCTGGTTATTTTATCATACATATATCTGCTGGTAGTTGCTTAGTAACTTTGAACAGTTGCTGTTGTCTGATGCATATGTTTTGCTTATAAATGTCACACAAACTTAGTGGAAAACATTGCTGTTTCGCAGCACTGGGTCCAAAACTTGAAGACAGCAAAATCCCAAAAGGAATTTTCACTTTTTTTTATTTGCTACACAGTGGTGCAGGTGTAGACAGCAATTGTATACACGCTTCACAAACAGCCCTCATACACTGCACAGTCAGTGCAGCCACAAGATTACAGCAAGTGACCCAGCCCTGTGGCATCATGTGTATATATATATATATATATATATATATATATATATATATATATATATATATATATATATATACACACACACACACACATATATATATATATATATATATATATAAAAGGAAAGGGGAATTAACAACAAAACTGTCTTATCTGTATATAGTGCTGAGTCACTGAGATGGCTATGAAGCCATAAACCTATGAAGGTTTCTGCCAACTATACTGACAGAGGTTAGTGGATTGTTAATCTTGTACAGTTACTTTTTATTGATGGGATAAAGTCTGTGTTCATTGCAGTCCACAGCAGCTGACACTGTTGACAGATCTGACTCTAAATTAATGAATGCACACAGAAGGATGTACAGATGTATTTTGATATTTATATATACACAACTCACTGCGCAACAGCAATATAATGCATACAATATTTCTAAACGTAAAAACTCCACATAGTAAAATAAATAATCTTGACAATATAAAATACAAATATTTGTTGGTTGGTTTCTTCTTTTAAAAGCACGAGACATTAGTATGTGCATTTTAAATACAGACAGTGAATCTTAGACTTTTTTCCTCACTCCCTCTTTCTTACCATGTCAGTGCAGCTTGTGATGACTTACTCCTCCACAACAATGTGAGGCTGCTGAGTAAGGGATGGTTCCTGAATACATTTTTGGCAGTCAGAAAAGACCTAGAGATGTTTTTGTTAGAACAGAAGAATGGCAAAGCCAGGCTATACTGGGATTATTTTGGCTTCCTTGGTAGTCAGAACATCTCAACTGTATGTGTTAAATCGCAAGCTCCGGTGTATTGTGTGACCTAATGGTGGCTGTACGCTTCCTCGAAAGGTGGCTTGCAATTTTCCAGAGTGACATCACAGGGACACATCTGCAATTGTCATTTCTTCTGGAGCAGAATAATGATAAGCACCATATAATCATGTTAGACTCCTGAAAAGGCTGGCTAAGAAATTTCAGACCTTACTTTGACAGCTGCACTGCATGTAGGCAAGCGCTGCTCTGTACCGAATCCCCATTTCTGGGGAAGATTGTTGAGGAGTTTTTATAGGAGAGGGTGAAAGCATCTTCCCATGGGCCATGACTGACCTGAAGGAGAAATTGGATTTAAGTAATGTGACCTTCTGGATAAAGATGGTTACAACCAGCAGGATGTGGCCATATATCTTTGTCTGCCATGTTCAGCTCCATATATTGGTGTATGCATAATCTACAGTGAGTGTGCTGCCATACTTATGCCACATAACCTTGATGAATTAAATTTTTGATCAGTGATTCTGTATGGCAATTACATTTTTTTTTTTTTTACCTCAAAGTAAAACTGTAGCAACTGATTACAGGCACAGTTTTGTAGGTGAAAATGTAATCTGACTATCTTGAGTGTCTTTTATTGAATATATAGTTCTCTGAGCTCTAAATAAAAGTCAGAGGTTTACCTGATGAATGTAAGAACAACTGCTAGAGACACTTTTAGAAACTCACTTGTTCTGGATGTCTCAAGCTTCTCTTTCTGCTCTGTATCAATCAGCTAATTCTATTAAAGAAAATCAGTTTTCTAAATTGGATTCTAATAGCTTGCATCTGATTAGTCCATAACTTTCTTTACAGACTGCTATTCCTCTGCAGTTACTGGCTTAGTAAAATGTGGGTCAGTTGCTTGGATTTAGTTTATGAACTTGAACTAATACATCAATCACACTCTGCTTGTGAAATAAGAGTGAAGTTCCCAAGTTCTTGAAAGGGTTTAGAGTCCTAGGAACAGTTTGTGTTTTGTAATATACTATTTTTCTCTTGCTGTCCATGTCCCCCCCCCACACACACACAAATGTTGCAGCAGAATACACACCTAAAATACTTCAGCCAGAAACGCACATACAGGATACATTTCAGCTGCAGTCCCACAACTACGCACATGCAACCAGACACATAGCTGCTGAATGCAAAAATATAGTAATCAGAAAAATAACTAAAATAAAAAAAACAAGTAAAGCAGTGTGCAATTCCTTTGTGTAATTAAAATTCTCTAAATCATACAACTAAGTGCAAAAACAAAGGCGCTTAAGAGAAAGCACATATTAACTAATGCAAATGTGACACAAGGTTGGCTCACCTGACACAGTTTGCTGAAATGCACTCCAGGAGTAGTTCTGGTTAATCATGACCTTTGTGAAAAGAGGTCAAATTACTAATTAATATATACTCTGTGAGTTTATTAAAAATTAGCTCAGTTTAAAGCTGCTGAGAGTGCCACAAAGTTAATATTAAAGACAGCAGGCCAGCTTGAGTTAGGTCAATCTGTTAGCAGCTCAGCTGATTAATTTGGACTTTCATTAATTCCCCATTAAACTGTTGGTTAATGAATGCCCACTACTGACATTCACAGTATGCGTTACATTTCTGTGAGCCCAAATGGAAATATTTGGGAATTAGTTTAAATATTATTACTACATAAATGTTGATCCAGTCTGCTGGCATCTCTGTCAGTTGTCTAGAGATGAAATGATGATGCCCAACGTGAGGAGATTAGAGCATGACTGATCACAGATCAGTTTCAACTTTTTAATCTGTGTCTGGGACGAGCAGAGATGCTGACTTAGTAAACTGCAGAGAGAAGCGTGCGCGTGCGCGCACACACACACACACACACACACACTCACACACACACACACACACACACAAGGGCAATGGGCAGACAGAAAACATCAAATCTGATTTATAGATTTATCTGCTCAGCTAGCACCCCACCATGCTCCTCTATTTCAGCAGCTTGGCTGATGGATAGACTATGTCAGCATTCCGGTTACAACTAGTGTCCATCTCTGAGTATGAATGGCTAAGTCAGTATGGATATTTGTGTGCTTGTCTGTGAATGTTTATTATTAGGAGAATGCACACTCATCCAGGCATGCACTCATGAGCACATAAATATGCTCATGCACAGTGCACCAGCAGTCTCTTTGCTTTTTACTAAGGAGGTAGAAAAGCATGGTATCGATTAAATGTGGGAGCAGAGGAGAGGCGAATGCTCTTTGGCATTCTACGAAGGACACAGTGCAAAGTGCTACCCTAAAAGCCCAGTGTGGGGCCCAAGTCTTTGACTGCATGGGAAGTGAGTTTAGTCTGTAGGTGTATAGTAAAGTCTTTCTGGCTGTCAGTGCAGTCTCCTTTGTTTGCATGTGCAATGAAATATTGTGGAGCCACAAAGTCGAAACAAGCAGAGTGTTTTAGAGTAACTAAGTAAATGTAAATAAATGAATAAATAAGAAAGAAACAATCATCTTCATGATTGATCATGATGAACGACTTGTTGGGATCTAGAAAAAAACTTTTATTTTCCATATACGTATTTCCACTCATGTGCCATAATGATGACATCATCACAGCAGAAATAGCAGGACATTTGCTTGAAATAAATAAATAAATCATAGCTTCTCTCCAAATTTCACACTTTGCAAAGCCATCTGGTGGGCTGGGTTGAATGCAGCCATATGTTTGACACCCTTGATTTGGTGTCATGTCAGATCAGTTTGTTAGTTTTGCGTGTGCCCGGTTCACTGAGTTTGTATTGAGTAAATTATTCCAATCAGTTAATACGTTTTCTAATACAAATTAAATACAAAAAAGGGCATGTTTTCTGTATTGGAAAACTGCCTTCACTCTGAGTCTGTACCCCAGAGAATAGCTTATCAAAGGGAATAGAATGTCATATGTAAAATAATGTGACTTCACTAAACCTATCTAACAAAAGAACCGACACTCAGGTTGCTGATTGTCAGTCATCACTCTGATTCAGGTGGGTAAAATTTAAATGTGAAAGTAGTCATTTCAAACAATCATACTTTCCTAAAACTTTTTATATTTAAGTAAATGACAGTATCAGTATCCCCATATATGAAATAGACTTGCTTTTTCTCACATTCTGAGTGCTGACAATTTGGGGGCTTTTAGTTGGCCTTTAAATTTTTATTTTTTTTTAAAGATCCATGTATGCATTGTCATGCTGCGAGACACTCTTGATAAAGGCTTCCATTAAAGTGACAATGGATAGCTTTTAAACTTTTGACCCCCACACAAGTCCTGTAACTCCTTGCATCACCCTCCTTCTTTGTCTCTTTTTTTTGGTGCGTGTCCTCTGAGTTTCAAGAGCTCCTCCAGTTGTTCCAGTGCTTGTTCAGTTGTTGAAGAAAACAAAATTGCTATCCTTTCTCTATATTTGTACATTGTGGGAGACAGAATTGCAAAGTAAAAGTGAGGCTTATCTAAACAATAACTGCCTCAATTATTCTGTGTCCATTATACTTTGTGTAGGTGAAACTGGGAAAATGCTACTATATATTTTGTAATTTGATTCAAATAGGTAAACTTTCACATATGCTATATTCAGACCATGCAAAGTGAAATACTGTGTATTTCTTGGTCTAGTTTAGTACATCCCACTACAATCATGGGAAGACTGCTGACTTAACAGCTGTGCAGATGATGATCATTGTCACCCTCCACAAGCAGAGTACGCCACAGAAGGTCGTTGCTGAGAAAGCTGGGCGTTCGCAGAGTGCTGTGTCGAAGCACATTAAATGGAAAGCTGACTGAGAGGGGAAAACTGTGGTAGGAAAAGGCACACGACCAACAGAGATGACCACAATCTCGAGTGGATTGTCGAGAAAAGTTGATTCAAGAATTTGGGATACATCAGTACTAATATAAATGATGCATCAATACAGGAGCTCAGATTATAAAGAGCGAGATGCTGCAACAGCTTGAAAAGAGGAGTATTTCTGTAGGAAAAAACACTCAGTGATTGCTTTTTGGAAATGCCGATTTTCTTTTCCAACAGGACTTAGCTGCTCACAGTGCCAACAATGCTACAAAATGGTTTGCTGACCATGTTATTACTGTGCTTGATTGGACAGACAACTGCATTGTCAAGAGGGAGATGAGAAACACTTGAACCAAAAATACAGATGAGCTGAAGGCTGGTATCGATGCAACCTGGGTTTCAATGACGCATCATCAGTGCCACTAGCTGATCGCTTCATGCTACACCACATTAATTTATGGTAAAGGGGCTCCAACCAATACTGAGTATATTAAAAAAAATCTGACTTCTCAGAAGTTGGACATTTCTGTATTGTAAACCTTTTCTTATTGACCTTAAAAATATTTTAATAATTTATGATAGTGGATTTCTGTTTTTTCATGAGTAATAACTCATAGTCATCATAATTAAAAGAAAGGAAAAGTCTTGAAATTGTGTTGATTTTTGAGATTCACTAATTAACTGTCCTCTTATTTCTACTACTTAATCTCTTGCAGTCCTCTGCTTTAACCAGCAAACGGACATATGTGGTACTGTATGTCTGCACGACCGCCATTATTGAATGAATGCAAACATATGCACACAGATGCACTGAAATGTATAATAAACTAAACATTGCTTTCACCTACCATACAAAGGTGGGCAAAGTGTGAAAGAGGAATAGAGGACAAGAGCACTGGAAGTGTTGTGTTTACTCAGCAGAGTGTGTCAGCCAGCTAATGGACAGACAGACCACAGACTTTTCCTAAATAGGGAAACCATTAGCAACTTGCACACTTCAAAGGGTGGTAATGGGCGATACTGTGAAAAAATCCTAATGCGTGTGTGTATGTGTGAGGAGTGGTATTCACATAGTCGCATAGTTGTGTATCTGGGGTTGTTTGTGCATGTGAGGTTTAGAGTGTTAATCCCCTTATTCCCCCCAGGACGATAGGTGGGTGCAGACTGAATTACTGAATAGAATGTCAGTGGATTTTTTTTAGCTGAAAATGACAATGCAGTTGTAATAGTTAGTCTAGATGGAAGATGAGTTTCATATTTGATACATGAGTTTTTATGAGATTTTATGAGATACATATCTATTCAGTACTGTATTATTTTTTTAATAGGTTTTCAGCTTTGCTGCAGCTGTTACACAGTATAGAGAAACACGAGATATTGTGGGAAATGTGTTGCATAAGTGGAAGTAATTGATATAACTTCTCATGTATTGACCAATCAGTAGTAAAATCAGTAGTGTTAAAGATCACACCATCTGCCTCTGGCTGCAGATTTGATGTCGTGTGTGTTCAGCTTGTCACACTCCGCAAAAATCAGCGTCACTGTAATTGGCAGAGTTGTGATATGTGATTTGACTGGCTGTGAGTGAATTTATTAATCACAGTTAACTGTAATGCCATGGTACTCTTAAAGCTGTTGAGTTAAAAAAAAAAAGAGGAAGAAGAAAAAAAGAAACAAACCTACACAGATATGGATCTGCGTAGGTCTTTCCCTATCTTCTCGCTTCACTCTCAATTTCGTTCCAAGCCTGCACTTTCCCTTTTGTCCTTGTCCTTTCTTGTTGAAGTAGATTTTTTTCTCTCTAACAGCAAACTGTACAGTGTATGACTGATAGCAGCTTATCTACAAGATTTTCTCTACTAGGATCACTATGTTCTCAATTTACAATTAACATTTGGACTCTTTCTTCATAATCACTTGCCAGTGCAATTACACATGCTAACATATGTCATTTTCTTCATGCCACTGTGGCATGATATAATAACACAGGACAAAAAGCATACTGTAGCCATGAAAATAGTTCAAAGTTCACCCCTGTTCAAGCAACAATACGCATAGTGCTCTTGAGCAAGGCACTTACCAAGAATAACTACCTTGAGCAGCCGCCAAATTAACTGGAATGGCGTGCACACTCGACACCCCTGCATCTAATCACTAACTTTTGCTCTTCACGAACCAGTAAAATGCACCTTTTTGTTTTCAGACCACGGTCACCTGTGCAGCCATGAAACTGAACTGCTTATTTAACACAGTGACAGCCATTTGCCATAATGCAGTCATGACATTTGTTAAAAGGATAAATATACAAATAGCCTCTTTGGTGTTTTGACAAAAAGCATACAAAGAAACATGAACCACATGAAATGACTCTCCAGATTGTTAATTGTTATAAATGTCACAGTAAGCATAGTCCAGCCATTCGACAGTGTAACAAACCACATTACCGTGAAAGTAATTATGTGATTTAATTACACATTGAAAAGGTTGAATTTAACATTTTCTCTTGCGGTGCTGTTCTTCACTGAAGTAAAATCCCATCTCACTCAATCATAACAAAAGGGTTTTTGTAATATGGTATTTAATGGGTACAAATGCAATCTAAATGTACTTTTTTTTTTAAAAGCACACTGTACAGCACTGACAAATAAAATCTAAAGCAGTTGTCTACATTGTGTCAACCAGTATGTGTACTGTTCCTGTGTTGGCAACTATTTGCAGGGATGTGTTGTAATATTTTTATTTTTCACTTTACATGCATTAAAGATAAAAAGTTTAATCCTTTGATCATTTGGTAATTTGTTAAAATCAGTGAATTGATTAAATTCTGAGCTCACTTTTTACTTTTGACAACATAGGTATAATAGGTTAATTTCCACTGACTCCAAAACAATCTACATGAGCATTTGCAGAGATAACATTATTGGTTTTAAATAAGCTAGTGTAGCAACTCTAGCGTGTTAAACTCTGAACAAATCAAAACTGGAATTGCTGAGTGAGGTGGTGGCACAACCAGGAGACTTGGAAAAGATCTGAGTTAAAATAGACCCTTTTGTAGTTTTTCCCACATCAGTATTAATCACATCTTCCAAGTGTGCCAGTTTCTTCCAACATCCTTAATAGGCTGTGGGCGTGAATATGAATAAGAATTGTTGAATTTCTATTTGTATTAGCCCTGTGATGAATGTGGTGTCAACATTTCAATGTCAGCTGAAATGTTGGCACTATGTTGACTCTATGAACAAGAACATTAATATTTATTACTTTTTTTTTGTCCAGGGTGCTGTGATTAAAAAAGCTTGAAAAAAAATACTGCACTTTTGCATTGGGGTGCAAATCTTTTGTGTTCTACTGTTGCATAAAATACTTTAAATTACAATATACAGCACCAGTCAAAAGTTTGGACACACTCAGCCATCCAAACCTTTGACTGGTGCTGTTATATTCACTATAACTGCCAAAGTGTTGTTCAGTCATTATATTATTATGCATCATTATCAAATATCTCTAATGTAACATGCTACCAAACAACCTGCACAGAGGCAACTGTGATTGATAACACAACAATAATACAAAAACAATGACTCATGCCAAACACACAGCAACACACTAACACTGTTTTTGTTCAAGTTGTTTAAACAACTACCATTTCAAGTGCAGCATAACAGCTGTAGGTCTCCCTCTCAACAAAAGAGCGCTCCTCTTGACAACCCTGAAAGAATGGCCTGCCAGACAAATCCAGTAAAATCCAAGTACCTCTACAGAGTCAACAATGAAATCTTTTTGCTCCTTGCTTTTATGTCAAGTAAGTAAGAAAAAAAAACTTTCACAAAACACACCCTCATGATTCTACACAGCATGGGCGGTTCACACTCCTTGGTGCCATTCCTTCATTGAGAAAATACTGCCAATGAGTCAAGGAGTCACACAGGCAGAGAATCAATCCTTGGCGAGTTGGTAGATATGGTTCCAAAGGAGGGGTCATAACAACTACACCATCTAATTTCTTTTTTTACTGTTCAAAATTATGTATTGTTCATCGTCAAGTATGCCCAGAGCCTTCTCTACACACCTGTGAGAACTGTGAACAAAATTTTATATGGTTGTAAATATTGATGCTGTGAGAATGGGACAAGGTAGGAAAAAAATTAAAAATTGCTGCAAATTGCTGTACTGAAGGAAGAGGATAACATGTAGGGATGATGAATTGTTTAAGGTCCTCTAGAGCTTTTATTGCACTGTGCCACATATTTTGTTGCATCCAGAATGCATTGTGTTCGGGCTTGTGGGAGGGTGCATCTTTGTGCGATGTGTTTTGTGGTTTATAAATTAGCTGAAAGATCCACTGATGGCAGACAGATTGCTACAGGTAGAACCTTTTTCACTAAGGGTGAGTTTTGTTGTTCACTTTTCTTGCTACCGATTCATAAAAAGTTAAAAACACTGTCCATAAACTCCCATGAAAGTCTCAAAAGCATTCCAGCTCAGGACAGAGGATTTTGATTGCATCTTTGCCATTGAACTCATTAATTTAATCACTATTTTATCAACTGGCCTTGTTATTGAGTTAAAAACCTTCACATTCCTCGGATTCTCTGTGACATTTTCTTCTTTAATCCCTCTTCAAACTTTTCTTTTGTGAAGCAGCCCACTCACTGCTGCTCAATACAGCCTCTCTCAGCACATATAACTCTCTTTTCTCTAATTTCTCCTTGATTTCTCGTCTTTGTTCATCTTCTTTCAGCCTACCCTTTTTGTATTCTATTCTCTTTTTTACCTGCCAGAGTCACAGGAATAAAACACATTAAAAAAAAAAGTCACTTGTGATCTTTCACAAGCACACGCCACAAACATCCTCCCACAGACAGACTGGAACAGACATGAAAATGAAAAAATAAATAAATGAGTTATTCATCTGGACCCGAGACATACTGGAAAATAAGCAATAGCTCACACACACAAATGAAGGACACCACACACCACCAACTTCAATTTTTTTTTATTTTTACACTTCCAAGCCCCACTTTAAAAAAAATAAAAACAATTTTTTGACATGATCATAATAAATGTTGTGCCATATAGAGATGGAAGTAGCTGATAATAATATAGGTTAAAGTGGATAAAGAGCAAGACGTAGTGACAGATTGAGAGCAAGAAAAAGGGAAAATGACAAAAGAAATACTGCAGGGAGACGGGACAGATCCTCGCAGAAACAGCGAGGCTGATAGAAAATATGGAGAATAGATAATGGAGAAGATAATGGAGAATGTGGCTACCAGAATCTCGGAAGGGTTTTAATGTATTAGCTTTCTTTGCTTGATGTTTTCCCTATTAAGTCCTGTTGCACGCCAAACCTTGAATTACATGGATAGAAAGCAACATTTTTAGTGCAGTAGATTCATTTTTTGTGTTTAAATGGAAAATGTTAGAACTTAAAGGAACAAATCGGTGTGAAAGCTGATGCTTTCTAAAATTTATATGTTTATCTGCACATATCTTTCAGCATCAGTCCACGTCTTCCTTTTTTATCTTTCTTCATGTATGTTTGGTTTGCATCTAGCAATTAGGCATTTATTTGTATTGAGGCAACCAGCATAGCTGTTTTGGGTTGTATTCACATAGTATTGCTTGTTAGAATAAATTGAGGGTGTGATGCCGCCATGCGTGGACACAATTTTCAGTGGCGTAATCGAGAGCAGATCGATTATATTTAAATAAAGCCTGAGGTTGCTGTGAGTCACGTTCATGCCTGAAAGGCTTGGAAATAATGAAGCATAGAGCAGGAGCAAAAAAGGGAGCGGATTTGTGTGTTTCGGAGCCTCGGGTGTGAGTCTAGTTTCCGTGAGCCAAAGGATGAAGTTGGCAAACCATTTAGCGAGCCATTCACTGGAAGCTGCTTAGTTACTGATCCTCCATGATAAGTATTAGTCATTAGCATCTTTGCCATTTGATGATCGCCATAATGATATTAATGGGCAAAAGGCTCAACTGATAATGATGGTAGACTGTGAGGTTTTTTATTTTCATAAAAACAAAGAAGAAGAAGTTTGGTATTCCTTCAATTCATTTGGAAAGTTAAATGACATCTTCTCAGGGCTCTGCATGTTTATTTAAATATATTCATTGTACCTTATTCAGGGTTTTTTGATTTTAGACATAAGGCTTATTCTAATGAGCCTTGTGCTGAACATAATTCTCCAGAGCAATAGTTGTATTTTGTTTTATGGAATAATATGTATTATAGCATGCAAACAACTAGAACTAACTAGTTTTGTGTTATTGCAAAACTGAAATATTTTCTCTGGGATTTGGAAATGCACTTAGTTTCTGCTCACAGGTTACAGCTATTGTGTTGTGTGACTTCTCTCTTTCTGTGCTGCATTTGACAGCTTTGTTCATATAATAGCATATAATCGTGAATCCAGCACAGCTGAATTCACAACAGAGCTAATGGCTAGTTCGCTAGCTTGCCAAAATACTTAATTATGTGCCATTACCAAATATAATGGTTCAAAGCAAATAGTTGCTTTCACCCTCTACTAGATATGAGCAATGGAAGAGTTGCCACTTGTTACGAGGCAGAATTTGCACTGACAGCCCTGACCTTCCTTGCGGGTCTCCACCTGACTGGAGTGAGTGGAACAAAAAATAATAATTAAACATGGGCGAGTGTCCAAACCTTTGGCTGGCAATGCACAAGAGTGCAACGTAACAGTGCAGGACAGTTACATTTAAGTCCAACCACCAACTTTATCAATGATGAATGTAAGCACTATGAACCCAGTGCTGACTGGAGTTCAGTTAACAGTCACTCCTTTTGTGGATGCTAAAGAGAGAGCCTTCAGATATTGTAGTGAGATGATTTTGGTAGTATTATTTACTTTATTCCACATGAAGGAAATACCTTTTGTTTTTGTCTTTGCAGTCTTAAAAAAAAGAACAATAATTAAATGTAGTGTTAAAATGGATGGATTGGCAGTGACAGTGGAAACATGACAGTGACAGTGCCTCCAGCTGGCTCGTCTCTATAGTTTGTAGAGTCCCAGAACCACTCTCAATGCTAAACAAGCTGGACCGACTAGAACCTATCTAATTAGCAGGATTATCCAATAGTTTCCAAAGCTTTTTGTGTTTTCCGAGGGAGAGATCAACACCTCAGAGAGGATCATGATAACAGCTTCTGTCACATGCTTCATAGAAATGTATTGAATTTCAGGAGTAGTTGCTCTTTAAAATGAAAAAAAAAAGAAGAATTCAAAATGGAAAGCAATACAAACAAACAGCATTAATAATATCCAAGCTATAGTCTGCAGTGGTTTCGCTTATGACTTTGAAAGCATCCATCTGCATTATTAAAATGTGATAAAAGATGAGCTTTTGTTGGGACATATGTGTAGTCTATCTTATTCCTTCATCTTCTTTTTCCCCCATAATCCATCTTTGATATTATCTTGTTTCCTTGATTTTCAGTATCCCATGATGTCTGTGTGTATAACTTTAATCGACTTGAATCATTTCATTCTTTTTTCCAGCCACTGTTGTCAGAAATGTAAGCCCAAAATCTCTTCACAACTTCAAAGGGTGTCTGCATCTGTGAACACATAAAGGGCTGTCTAAAACCAGGCTTTATCACTTTCACTTTATGTCGGTCTATTTTTCTTTTCCTTGTTCCTTCAGTAGTGGTCATTGTGTGTCCGAACACACTCCCTGTACACTCACACCCTTTGTCAGTGACCACGTTACCCAACCACCAACCATTTTTTAAATCGCATTTTTTATGCATATCATAGGCTCCATATAAAATAACATATTAATCATTTTTCTTAAATTCTTTGTTCTTTTTTTCCATCTGAGTCCTCTATTTAATCCTGTATGAACCGTTGCCATGGCACTGAGGCTGTCAGGCCAAGGTTGATGGGCAGAAAGATACTTGTGCGTGTGTGTCTGCGTGTGTGAGAGTGTGAGTGTGTTGCTAAGATGATTGGGCGAGAGCAGAGCAGGGTGAACGTTGATTGAAGCTTGGAATAGCATTAAGGAAAACCTTTCTTTTCTCTGTCTCTGTCTACTTTGCTCTCTTTGGCATTCTGTCACTCATTGGCTGCCTCATCTGTCTCATCACTTAGATGCAGTCTCTGTGGCTTCCTCTCTATTCGTCTGACTTTCTTACTTGGTCTCTTTACTTTCCCTTACCAGTCCTTTTTGCTGCATTTCAAATTGTGTGTACTATTTTCCTCTCATTAAAATGTTCATAGAAATTCAGAAATAAGGGATGCACCTATCGATTGGCCAAAAAGATGACCTTTATCGCAGTGACCTATTGGATCTGTTGCGTCACATCAGTGTTGTGCTGGCCATATATTTTCAACAACATAGTGGTGAAGAACTGAAAAGAAAAAAGTCTGTTTAAAGTGGAAGTAAATATGTGTTCTGAGTTAATGGTCTCATATTGCCCACAGTGGTGCAGCAGATGTTGCCGGATGAAGTGGATAAAGTCCGGGAAGGCAGATAGTCGACTCGGCACCCTTCATCAGTAACAGCAGATTATCTGTGAATTCCAGCTGTCTCCAGTGAAAGTTTTTTTTTTAAAGCTTATAGTATGAAAATGGTCACTACAGAGGTGGATAATGGTTATCCTCAACTCTCCAGTAACTTGGCTGTCCAAAAAATCAATGCAGCTCTTATTCTAAAGAAGGTGACCAAGCCTCTCTGCAAATGATGGCATCCAGGGAAGATGCATTTGTAGGAGAAAGGCATGGGTAGCTAGCAAACTGCAGTATACAGTACACTGGTAGCAGCCCGGAATTTCACAATCAGTACATCCCCAAAGAGCAGTGTAGCTATGGGAAATACAGTCTATCAATGCAGCCTCCTATATCTCTGTGTAAGATGTGAGTATGAGCAATTATTTTCTTTCACTTCTGACAAATTGAAAGCAAACATATAAGTTATCACAAGAAGCCTTGGTGGTTTATGGCTCCTCTGAATGCTCACCCTGTTATTAGCAAAGCTGTTTCTTGTTAGTCACTCCATTTCTTTTGGGGAATTCTGTAACTGAGAAGAAAATGACACTTTTGTTCTCATTTTTCCATTATTCTTATTGCTCTTTAGCAAAGGGCTAAAGAGCAATAAGAATAATGTGATGTGACTACTGACATAATGACAGAGAAAGAAAAATACCCCCCCTCCCCAGCTTAATATAATTTCACAGGTTATACATTCCTTGTCCTGTTATTGAGATTTGAATCACCCAGTTTTAAAGGACTGTATGCATTCCTGCAAATAAGCTCGGAAGAAAATATCATTTAATCAGTGACCTTCTGTATCTTTCATAGTAGGGTTAGTCAAGAGAAATAATTTCAGTCATCACTTGGGTGAATACCATCAACAGAATTAAGCCAAAGGCACCTCTAAAAAGCTAAATAGTATATTTAAGCATCATAGAGGAATTTATATTTATATCAGCACTTTTTTTCTTGCATTTCATCTGCTAACTAATGTTAGCAATTATATAGTTTCCTGAAACGCCCCTATACAAAGATTATCTCCAGATTTAGGTTGTCAAGGCAAGCCATGAGGAAAGTTTGAGTTCAGGGTAGACTACAGCAGGTTGGGTGAACTGAATTTAGCTAGTGTCTTCCAAAAGGGTCTGCTAATAAGTCAAATTCTGTATAACTGCATTCATCATGCTGTTTATGGGTTGGCTGTGGTTCAGTCAGCTGTCCACTGTGTGCAAGACTGGAGATTTAAATTATCACTGTGGTCAATCAATGCAAATTAAATAGTAGTAATTAAGTCACACTATTATAAAAATGATAATGATGATGATTTAAATGATGGTTGTTAACATGTGATGACAGTTTGTATGACTCTGACCCTCAAAATGGAAGAACTAAATCTAAAGTGGTGCGAATAATCTAAAACAATTTCCAAATCCAAAGTTGTCCTGTGATTTCTTTCTTTTTTGAAACTTTCATTTTCTTCTCATCTCACCTCTTACTCTTAATCTTGTCTCTTGCACTCATTTTGCTCTTTTGTCCTCTCCACTGTTGTTTCTTGGCCTTACAGCTGATATCCTTGGAGGATACTTCTGCCTGTCTCTCCATTTTGCACTCGCTCCTTGTGAACTTTTGCAGTAGGAGCTCGGCAACAGAAGAAGGCTAAATGGATATAAGGGTGAACATTTGTGACCCCTAAGAAAAGAGTCCATATTGCTTTTTTCCCCTTTTTCTGTGAATGCATTTTGCCTAAACTGTGTTTATTTGTGTGCATATGTGTGTGTTTGTATTTGTGTCTGCATGTGTGCATTTGCACACCCTTCTCCATTCTGTGTGAACATCCCTTTGTGACTAATGGACTGGGTGGTGCAGACTCCAGCTCATAACCCTTACTCTAGTCACTCCAAGCTAAATGGACTCCTGTTGTTAACAGATTTCTAGTGTTGTCTGGAGGCTTGTGTAACATGGGTCAGAAACAGAGCACACTGCTACTGCTCTTACTTCCTTTTTGTCTCTCTTTCTCAGTCTTTCTTCATTGCCCGGCTCTGCTGTCTGCTTCATTTATTTCTGCTTTCTCACAGAATCCTTTTTTATTTTCTATCTCTCATAACTATTGCAGTACTTTTCTGATAGATAGATAGATAGATAGATAGATAATAGATAGATAGATAGATAGATAGATAGATAGATAGATAGATAGATAGATAGATAGATAGATAGATAGATAGATAGATAGATAGATAGATAGATAGATAGATAGATAGATTTGATTCAGTGTAGCTAGTGTAGCAGAATAGCTCTCCTCAGCATGACCTACTGAACGACCGGATTAAGTCCATCATCTGCGGTTTGGTTTTAAGTCCTCTTTGACATACTCGCACACATACCCACACTCACACACTAAGTCACACATGTGTGCAGAGCCAGCTGTCATCCCCCTCCCCCCACATAGCATTTGTAGCCCTAAAATTCAAATGGATACATAGGGTTAAGCTGTTAAAATCACTATTTATGAGGGGTCTTTTTAAAAATCATTTTAGAAATATACTGCTACTGTGTCAAAAGATTAATGACAGCTGAGGCATCAGCTTGCACACTTGCACAATGTATGCTTGTAACAAAGCTGAAGGTACAAAACAGCCTAAATTGAAAAGAAAACCATCATTACAAAAAAAAAAAAGTAAATCATTAGCAATATTTATTGCCCCCCACCCAAAAAAAGGAACTTGTGTTAGATCTAGTTGTCATTACATTTTAATCAGGGCCTATTTCAATAATTCATCAATCACAGCATGCAAAGAGTGCATAATGATCAAAACACTTGTGTAGTTTTAAGAGCCGCACATTTAGCTATCTAATTGTCTTGATTCGTAGGAATGGCAAAACAGGAAATAACTGTATTTTTCAAAAACAGAAGCTCATTTAAATTAGATTCTGCTAAGATTTCAGCAGTTATCTATTTTTTTTTTTATCAAAATGGAAAAGGAACACAACAATGGGACCTTCAACATCACTTTGGACCTTGCTAATGAGTAGGAGAAAAACATAAAAGCACATTGTTAAGATTTTTCATGAGCGAATTATGTCTGGTGTTTATTTATTTTTGTGCATCGTGAAACAAAAAAAAAGAAAATCAAAAAAATGATTTTTGAGCATTGTGATACATTTTTCATAAGTCACCACTTTGGTTGCGATTTAGCCCTAGGCAAAAAATCCGCGGATGACAACCTTTTTTAAATGAGGCTGACTGTTGTCACTGGGAAACGTAATTGAGGGTATGACATATGCAAAGTGCAAATTTGTGCGTGGTATCTCAATCACATGAAACAGCTTTGGGAAATTCATTCTTACTCTCATGGTGCTCTACATGCCAGCATATATGTGATTTTCTGACAGGAATCATAAAAGTGCCCTGTACGGCTCTGGGTTTCAGTTTTGTTTTGCAGTCACATATCTGATGTGTACATGTGTGTGACTTATGATATGTTTGTGCACATGGTTTCTGCGTAACAGGTATGCAAAGCAGAAAGCATCTGATAGTGACTGTCCTTGGAATGTTTTTCAGTTCCCTAAGGAAAGACTGGAATACATGCTATTTGCGGTCAAAAAGTAGTGCTGGTGACAGAGACATGCCAACAGGTGGATGAAAAAGGAAAAGTAGAAAAAAGAAACACTTGGTTTAATTTTTATCGAAACATTACCAACAGCGTGGTTTACAGAACGAAAAGGTATAGCTCTTTGTGCACACTGTATATGAAAAATGGTTATATGGACAATGTATTTCATAATTTTGATGTTTATTGCATTGTTGTCTTAACAAGGTGATGTAGGGCAGAAGGACTTTTAAAAACTCCCTGGCTTGTTCTACTGTGCTGGGAACCTGCTGCAGTGTGAAAAAGTGGGATTAGTTTTGCATGATCGCCTTTTTTGTAGACAAACACACTCATACACACACGTTTCCATCCAAGTACTGTTTGGAAGTCATTCAGTAATGAGGACAACTGTCCATTATATGCAGGTCATATCCCGGATTTCAGAACTGGCAAGAGTAAAATGGAATAGAAAACAATGAAAAAAGAGTGGATAGTCCAGTATTGTGTAGTTGTCAGTGGTAACCACACTCAGAGCCCAGTCAAATGAACTAGAGTTCACTTACAATGTGATTAAAAAACCTTTTTGTTTGACAGTATTGTAGGGCATATAGTGCAGGTCTCTGGTCTAAATAAATGTTTTTACCCTTTCCTCCCATTTATATAAGATAACTGCCACATGTTAATCCTTCATTATCAGTCTTCACAAATACTCAGATTTGCAGCCTTAACATCATATATCTTACTTGTAAACAACTGAATTACAGTGCTGTGCAAAAGCCTCAAGCCATTCCTCACTTCCTAGTATTTTGCTTCCAAGCAGCAAGACTTTCTTATATTCTTTTTTGTAAAGTGGTCTTGAGGAATAGTTCTCCTGGCTTTCTGAAGGTCTTTCAAAGCTTTTCTTTGGACACTCGCTGCTTTTGCATTTATTTTCACTCCTTTCCTTGTAGCTGACCATTTATACACTGCTTAAAAAAATTAAAGGAACAGTCAGTGGGGGAAAAAAAAAATCAGGCCTGATATCTATACTGTTATGGACTGGGTGTGTTAGGAATGAAAGGATGCCACATCATTTGATGGAAATTAAAATTATCAACCTACAGATAGTTGAATTCAAAGATACCCCAGAAATCAAAGTGAAGAAATTATGTGGCAGGCTAGTCCATTTTGCTGAAATTTCATTGCAACAACTCAAAATGGTACTCAGTAGTTTTTATGTCCCCCATGTGCTGGTATGCATGCATGCCTGACAACATCGGGGCATGCTCCTAATGAGACAACGTATGGTCTCCTGGGGGATCTCCTCCTAGATATGGACCAGGGCATCACTGAGTTCCTGGACAGTCTGAGGCAAAACCTGGTGGCGTTGGATGGGCCAAAACATAATGTCTCAGTGGTGTTATATTGGATTTGTGTCAGGCTGTATCTGATTGTTTGGTCAGAGACATTCACACCAGTGGCCTGCTGGAGGTCATTTTGTAGGCCTCTGGCAGTGCTAACCTTTGTCTACCTTGCACAAAGGAGCAGATACTGGTCCAGCTCATAGGTTAAGGACCTTCTGCAGCCCTATCCAGCTCTCCTAGAGTAATTGCCTGTCTCCTGGAATCTCTTTAATTGAATTGATGAAAAATGCAGACAATAACACAATCTGACAGACATACAATTACATTTTTGCACCAACACTTTGATTTCATTTTGAACAATTTGAAAATCATTTGCAACAGGTCTTACAGAGTGATGAATCCAAATTTGAGATTTTTGGTTCTAATTGTTGTCAGTATGGAGAGGAAGTCAGGAGAGAGGTTATGAATGAAGACAAGTAAATGCTAAAATAGCCTGATGGAACCGCTGTGGAAGTGTCAAGCTAAAAATAAAAACAACTAACAGCAAACTTATATCTACAGTATTATATGAGTCATTATTATATTATTATATGAGCGATTATACCACACATTACCTTTCTACTTTCATTACATTTCTACATCTATTGTATTTTATTCAACTCTCTTTATATTTTGTTCAACTTTTGTTGTCTTTTTTTCTATTTCTGTTGGGTTTTATTCAAAATCTGTTGTGTCTATTTGCTTCTGTTTTCTTAAGTTGCAGTGTTTCGCATATACTTCGTTTCCATTTATGTTTACACATTTCAATAAATTGCTGCACCTATTTCCCATTTTCCTTGAAAAATACTGAAACTGCACAGTTCAGAACATAAAGTTTCTTTCTCACTCTTTATGTCTCACTCTCACTCTCCATAGGTGAATTTGGAATAAATTTCACCAAGAAGAATTTAAGCAGAGATGTTAAATTTGCATTCCTTACATCATGGTCTTCACAACAAAACCAAAGCATGACCCACATTTTCGCCGGGTAGAAATGAAGGTTGAGAATTCAGTTTGAATTCAGCGAGTCTTTCAAACTGGCCACTGCCACAGGTTTCAAACTGTATCCATGTCAAAGTGACTATATAATGCTTTTTTAGGTCTTTTCCTTTGGTTTACCAAGTTATACAACTTTTTGTGCATGTAAAAGGTCTGCACATTTGCGAAGCACAAAGTCCTAGCCAAAGGGAGTCATGCTTCTGAGCTGCATGAAATCCTTTGTTTCATGCAGGTGAGATGAATAAATAATTGATGATGAGTTACTTCAGAAATGGTAAAGGCCAGCACTCTAAAGCATTGTACGGTATGCTGTATAACATAATACCATAGCAACAACCTTTTTCTGGTCCAATTCTGGGTTGAACATGCAGGCTTGATCTCTGGGATTTTGTCAGTAAACAAGTCTTAGAGGTCTGCATTTTGCTCATGGTTTTCACAGGGCCTGCTGACAAATGAGAGAAGACTAGGCTTTTCAGGAGGTGGGGGCCTTAAAACACAGGAGCTAAAACAATGCATTTTAGACAGAGTGAAAAAAGGTTCTTTAGCAATGTATAGTATAAGAAAAACACCAAATTCAAGTTATGAACCTCTAAGTATGAATAATATGGTCTTTTAAGGGGACTATTACTCATTCTCACACCCTCTGTCTAGCTGCCCCCCTTCAATACCCCACATCCCTTCTCTAATCCCTCAGCAGGCCCACTCTCTTTGGGACAGGATTAGAGACCTCTCCTCTACACTTGACTTGACTGGGTTTGAAGCTACTGTGTGTGTGTGTGTGTGTGTGTGTGTGTGTGTGTGTGTGTGTGTGTGTGTGTGTGTGTGTGTGTGTGTGTGTGTGTGTGTGTGCATGTGGCACAGAGGTACACAAGAAAGAAATGGACAACGAGCAAGAGCTACAAGAGGTAGAAATGAATGGGACAGAAAGACACAGAGAAGCACAGAGAAAGAAATAGGCAGAGGTGCAGAGATATAAATCACTGGAGTACAATATGTCAGACGAAGGACAAAAACATCTCCTGCAGCCCTCTGGGGCACAGACTGAAGGAGCCAAATATGAGGGATGGAAGGATGGAGACACAATGAGTTAGAGGAGAAGAGGTGTGGAGGATGTGTAGTACAACATAAAATTAGCATGAAAAAATGTAATATCTTTCACAACCTGCAGTGCAAAAAAAGAAAAAAAAAGTGTGTACGGGGCAGAGCAAGTATAGATGTGTATAGATGGACGCTAGCCTTTAGCATTGTAAAGAGCTGTTTTTGTCCTCATGAAAAAAACTGTACAGATTGCACAACAGAGGGAACTTTTGCCCTCTGACCCGTATGCTTCTAAGGGTGTTGTCACACCTGCAGTGCGTGGTCCGTGTAAATTGCACTCTGGTTTGTTTTTCCCCTTGGTGCAGTCTGCCTGCACAGGTGAACATGGTAATCGCACTTAGGTGCATACCAAAACAACCACACCGAGACCCTTTGGTGGAGGTGGTTCTGGTTCCAAACAAACTCCGAGTGGCTTGTTTATGGTGTGAACATGATCCAAGCCAACTACCAGGTGTATGTTGCAAGTTTTGAGCTAAACACCTTCTCGTAGCCAGGTATGTTTGCATTCTGGGATGCAGTAGGGTAGCATAAATATGCAGAGTACACAAATGGTCAGTACAGGCTAGCAAATAGTTGCAAAATTGTTAAATCCTCCGTGAACACAGCACCTAGAGTTTGGCATCTGTGCTCTGAACTCATCACCCCCCACAATTATGATACACATAGAAATGAAGGAGCGATCACTAAACATCCTTCTGGAGTCCACAGGTGGAAGCTGGGTTAGTGGAGAGGTTAGACAAGCAGACAAAGTTAGACAAGGTTAGACACACACTGGGAAAGTGTACCTGGTATTTGACAGGAGAGTATGTTAATGTGTGCGACACAGTGCAGCTTGAGGTTGCCTGAACTAGCTCGCAAGTAATGTTAATGTTTGAATGCGACAGAAGGTAGGAGAAAGAGAAGAAACAGCTGATACGCTGGATGGTTCATCAGAACCGATTGACAGTGGAGATACAGCCTGTTATCCCAAATTGTTGTTGAACAAACTGTGCAAGACGTTTGTCATGTTCTAAGTTCTACATTTTTATAATATTTTAGCTCTCTACCCTTGAACACCCTGATGCAACATAAATGTTGTTTGAGCAATAGCTGTGGTGTTTTGCAAGTGACTGTCTTTGCTGTGATTTAAGCAGGTGTTGTATTTGTGCTGTCTAGTCTCTGAAGTCTTTAAATGAAAGTAAAAAATAATACACACACACACACACACACACACACACACACACACACACACACATATATATATATATATATATATATATATATATATATATATATATATATATATATATATATATATATATATATATATATAGAGAGAGAGAGAGAGAGAGAGAGAGATACTTCACAATTAGTTTATACACTTTAGCAATACCTTTAGCTCATCATTATTATCTTAATTTTACCCTCAGTATGCCATTATAATGCTGTATTTTTTTTTTTACATATTATTAATAATCATAGGGTATCATTTGAAATGGAAATTTATAGCTGAAGGGCAGCTGTAGAATAATGTAATATGGTAAAAAAGCTGCAGTTGTTTCTGTCCCATTGTGACGTTGCTACTATTTACATTCTACTGAAGGTCCCAAGACAGCTTTTTCGTCTAATGTCATAATGATGGAGGACCTAGTCCCCCATTATACCAGCACTGATTACCATTGATCTTTACCATTAGCAAAAGCCGGGATGCCAGAAAATGCCTTCCGTTGCACAGACACCCACACAGAGAGATTTTAAACCTGTCCTTTCTGTGTAGTTTTTAAGCAATCCTTTTAGTACTCTGAGCACTTTGTGGATGGACACAGTGATGTAATGAGTTTTGTAGTTAATATGCTGTAAAGTAACTTAACAAAAAAAATCAGGACAAGTTTGTAATTCCTTTTAAATGACGCCCTTTTGAACTAGCGTATTGCACATCTGTATTTGTTTATTCCCACTTGTGTGCTCATCATAGGTGTATGTTGTATGTTTTCATCACCTCCCCAGTTATTCAAATGAGCATTTTTGCTAAAGTTGAACACATTTTGATTTTGATGTCTGTGATGTTTGTTAGGATGCGTTGTCCATACTACATAAACAAAGAAAGAGGCCATGAGAGAGTTGAGTTGGGATTGTTGTGGCGAGGGTTTAAAACACTGGCATTATTAAAAATATTTATATAAATATAATGCTTCATGTTATAAATTAAAATAATTTAAAATCCAGATAGAACACCCAGCCCTACATTGCAAACTTTTTCATGGCAGAACATTGAAAGAAAATTGCATCTCATTTCTTCTGGCCTCCAATTATTCTCTGGAGATGTATAATGATATAGTTACAAAGCCTGTGGCTTAATTACAGATCTACTAACCAATCACAAGTGGTTTTTTTCTTTGGTGGTTTCTTTCAGGACCAAAGTGAGCTTCTTTTCAGATTCTAATTACAGTCATTCACACCTGCAGTGTCCTCCCCCATTCCCTTGGATTTAGGGTTCATTTAAGACAATTTCTGTTGCTAAAGAAGGTGGCATTCACATGCTGGAAACAGACGGTAACTGCCGAGAATCAGCATTAGGTTTGTGGGGCTGAAGATATTGTTTTCCATGCAGTGTATGTGCAGATTTTTCCTTTGTTTCTCCGTCATTCTGTTTCAATTTCATCCTCTTTCTGTGCTGCTTTCCTGCCTGTATTTATCTCCATGTCTTTAACATAGTTATTGCAGCACCATGCTCTTTCTTCTCTTTTCTCCAACTTTCTGTCTTCATCCCCCTTTTCCCACACTAAGTCACATAGCCTGAGTCAGCAGTATTTGCTCCCCCTTGCACTCGTGCCAATGTGTCTTGTGTTGTTGGATCTATTACAGGAATTGAATCCTACTGGTCAATAACAATCTGGGGTTATTATGTTTCAGATGATCTACAGCCTACCATTGAGTTTGGGTTGTTTTATTTAATATTTATTTCTAGTCTTTGAATCTTGATGATCTTTTTTTTTTTTTTATCTCACCAATTCACTCTTGGTCACAAAAAAAAGCAGATTTCGTAGAAAAAACTGTGTGTTTTTGTATGGACATACAAACACACACCGCCACAGATTTTATCAAGCCCTGCTGAGAACACAGGTGCCCTCTTTGCTGTTCAACTGTGTGTTGTAATTGGTAGCCTCCTGTTTCGCCTCACTACCCAGACTTCTGAAGTTAATTTAGATAGTTCTGTGACAATCATAATGTCACGATCATTCGCAGATTTACTACCTTTTCCTTAAGTTCCTTAACGAGATGCTGTATTTATGAAAACACAGTCGGGAATAGATGTACTTCAGTAAACAAGTGTATTGGTTTTTCTTCCACTTTCTCTTTATCAGAGATGTCTGCTGGTGTCAATAAATATCCTTGTTCCACTTTCATCTTCCCGGTGTCCTTTCTGTCACTCTCTTGGTGTGGTCACATGAGTATAGGTGAACCAGGCAGTCAGACGGAGTGAAGTGAAGATTGATAGAACAGGCTATATTGTACCTCGAGGGTATGATGGGCTTTAACAGCCAAGCTAACATATGAATCATACCCACCCACATTTATACACTTGCATGTATATGTGGACTAAGTAGGTGTGTGCATAAACAAGCATGTGCACAGAGCCTGTATGAAAATGAATATAAAAAGCCGTTTGGTTAAGAATGAATGAAGATTGGATGATCTAATATGCAAAGTGCAGAAAATGAGGTTGTGCATACAAGAAGGGATTTTTGGCTTTCAACAATTATGAAAATAAGATAATGGAGATAAAATAATGAGTTTGCTATCCCCCAGTTTGCAATGCTGTGCCTGTTTTTTTTTTCTTTCTTTCTAAATTCATTGCAAGCCTTTCCTTTATAGCTGTGGGTCCCCCCATAGTAAGTAATTACAATCTCGATGTTGGCAAAAAATATTGTGATAATTATATTTGCCATAATAGAAGCACATCAAATGCAAGCATGCAGATTTCCCAGTTGCGTAGCCATTATCTGCCTGCCAACTGAATCTTAATTGGTCAAAGCGGGTGTTGAAATGACCCATCTGACCTGTGCCCAGGCCATGCTGCACAGTGCTACAACTCAGAGTTCAAATTTCAACTGTCTAGACTAGCAGATTTGCACCTCAGAGGGTAGTGAACAAAAGGCCATAAGGTCCTCACCTCTGAAAAGGAAAATGTGCTATTTGGAAATGAACTGAATGTAAAAGAAGAGGAGAATTAGGAAAAACTAGACAAGGCCAAAAACAAAAAAGGATAAATGTGATTAGAACAGAAATAAAAGGAATTTTAAAATCTATTTTGTTGTATTTGCCAACACCTGTGATCAGTGGCAATAACTTCCAGACAGTTAGAACTTGTAACAATACATAAAACAGATAGTTGTAGATGAAATTTAGTTGTGAATTAGTGAATTAGTGCAAAGTTATGATGTGTGTGTCTACAAGTGTAGACACACACTTGGAGCACTACTGAAGTGACTTTCTTTTTTGAAACCGATTTTTAAAAAGTCTGCGGTGATTTAGTTCTCAATCAAAATATCATGTGAACAAATAAAGAAACATCCTGATGCTAGAATACATTTTGCACAGAAGTGCTTGACAAAGTTCAGCGAGCTGATGTCAAATGCTGGTGGAAAATTGCACAGAACAACTCAAAAAATATATTTCTGCTTAAGACTGCAATGATATATCCAAGGGACTTAACATTTTCCATAGAAATATGGAAATTGATTTTTATATTAAATGGATGATTGAAACAGGCTTTCCATTGTTTTGTTTCCAAAGTATTTCACCAGTATTTGTACTCACTGGAGTATTTGTACTCACTATATGAAAAATCTCAGGGATGTGTGTATTCTTTCACAATTGTAAATGCGTTCTTTTTTTGCATATTGCAGCTTAATGGAAAAGCACTAAGTGAAACTTGCATGTAGGAATGTTTATAGACTCCAAGTAGCCTGCATTGTCATTGGATGGGTGGATAATAAAGCTCAAATAACAAGAAGCAAACAGATTTAACCACTGAAATCACCTGTGCAGATCTTTTTTTTTTTTTTAACCCCATCTATGGCAGTCTGCTAATCTAGGCTTGATTGATTCTGCTGCTGTGAGTCAAGCTTTGGAATTTAGTGAAGTATATAGGGGATGGACAAGTGGAGCACACTGATGCATGAGAGCTTTCATGAGCGATGGAGGGAGGGAGAGATGTTTTTGGCATCATGTCAGTGTATTAACAGTTGTGCCTTGGAGCAAGATTAGGTGTTAACGCTGATCTTCATCTGTAAGCACCGAGATTTGCTGTAAAGTGGGCCCGTTTGCTTTGCATCAAGTACTTTGTTGCTGTCACTAAACAGCTTGCAGGCATTTCTCTGTGTGTGCTCACATTTAATTGGAGTGATTGCATTGAATATTAAATGACATATAGCACAGAGACATACAGAAATGTTTTGAAAATATATTTATTGAATCGATAAGGTTATTGATTTTTTTTTCCCAAATGACATTCTGTTAAGATCATTAAGTATGGGCATGTGTGTTTGCATGTATGCTGGTGGGGTTGAGTGGAGTGGGAGGAGTGATAGGGTACAGAGGGCTAAACAAACGACAAAATAAGCTTCTTATCATCAATTTAATGGTCATATTTGAAAGGATAATGACAGGTGAATGGGTGGAAGGAAAGATGGGAAAGCAATCTGTAGTTATATACGGGTCGAGGGTTTATGCTTGAGTAATAATGACAGTTGAGTAATAATGACAGCACAAATCCTAGACATGTGACAAAATCAGTGTGGAGGAGAAGGAGAAGGAGAAGAGTGGGGGAAAAAACATCTGTAGGTAACATGACAATGTTCCCCACTGATGCTTCTTTTAGGTAACAGTATCTGTGTCTAATTTTCTAATACAGAGATTACCAAAAGAGGAAAAAGTCAATGAACTGCTGAAGAAACACGTTAAGACTGATGTAATCTGACTCTGCTAGGTGGAACCTATGTTATTGGGAGCTAAGCTGTATTGACCATAACCAGAGTCCAGTCTTATATAATTGCACTCTTCAATGACACTGACAAAGTGACGTGGTTTGGGGGTTTTGCAATGAACTCTCTTTACCTACTTTCTGTTTTATTTTGAAATCACTCACCTTGCTGTATTGCAGTTAGCTTTCCTTCTAGTGTCTTTTGCTAAGTTTCTTTCCAATTTTCAGCATCACCTGTAGTCAGTCAATAATGGAATGCGAGAGACCAGGAATTGTGAAGTGAAATAAAATCAGCTGCAGAAAGAAAGTCAGCCGAGCAGGAAAAATATATATATAAGAAAGAAATGCCTCTCGGAAAAATCCCCCTAAACTGGAGGTATTTATGGATGATATAGATCTTGGCTTAGGAGAGCAAAGCTTTGTCAACAAGACCTACAACAGGGACCTGATATGTTCTCTTGCTCCTCAGTCTCTATTTTTCTTCTACTTTGATCCCCTTTTGTTCCACCTTACACCTCTGTCTGCTTGATTTTCTTCACATTGCTTACAATGGCTTTCCACTTGTTTATGTATATTGAAAATCTGACTCAATGTATTATGTTTGCATGTATTTTTCTTATGTTTTTCTTTCCAGCACCCATTTTTCAATCTGTAAATAGAGTTATATTACTAATTATCCACTTTATCAAGTTTTATTTGAAGGGCTTTGTTGTTGACATGGACTTCCATGTGTGCATGAATCAAGTCCCTGTGAAAGCTGCCAAGGTCACACGGGTTTAAAAAAAAGTGCCTTTCATGCATAGCAATTTCAAGTAAATCAACTAAGCCAACTGTTTAGTATTAGGGTTTATTTGTTCCACTTCTGTCAGTGTGTCTGTAATTGGCCGTCTTGAATCAGCCATTGTTCATCCCTCAACAAAACAAAAGCTCTTTAATTCAATATACAGGAAATGTTGTGAGTGACAGCTTCACACACTTCCAAAGACTTACTGTATCCACAGCTGAGATTAAACTCAGGCAATTTATCAAACCCACACTATTACCTTCACTCCGTTTTGCCTTTAAGTAGGGAGCTGAAAACGTCTTTCTTTAAAAGTGCCTGAATGGGGTAACAACTGTTTTCTTCAATGTGGTCCCCTATTTAAGGTACTCATTTTTTTCCCCTTCTCCTCTCGGTTGCACTTGTCCAGAGTTCTTTTGTGCTTCCAAACTCTGCAACAAGGAAAATAAAAGACTGTGATTTCTGGGGATCTTATTTAGTATGACTCATAGCTTTATCTCCAACCACTTGCACACAAACGCCTCTGACTGAAAACACACACACACACAAACACACACACACACACACACATACACACTCACATGCTGGATTCTCAAGGGATGATTGCCACTCTCCGAGAAATCAGAAAGTCATTCAAATAGAGCCCTGCTGACTCAGCTCATATGTGGTGCATTAAGTATTGGCAAATTTGTACGTGTGTGTGTGTGTGTGTGTGTGTAGAGAGAGAGAGAGAGAGAGAGAGAGAGAGTGAGATAAAGAAAGAGAAGGGGAAGTAAAATATGCACATGACATAAAAAAATAAGCAACCCCTAGTGAGGGTGTAAGTTGAAAAGATGAAAAAAAGTGCTGCAAAGTTGGATTAAGATGGAGAAAAGATGTTTTTGTTTATTGTAGATTAAGGTACAATGCATCTGTCAGTTTAATTGTCTTGTGCTGTCAGTTGGCGTGGGCTACATGAATATTCCAGTTCCACTCCACTGCTAGGTATGGCAAGCATAACACTGATACATAAAGACGTCCAATAATAATTTTTTTTTTTTTTAACTCAAGCAGCAGCTGGATTGTGTCTCTGTTGTAGTGTACTTCTGTAACCTTTACAAGTCTTGATTTTGTGATATTTCAACATGTTTATCTTTGTTTACCACAGTTTTAGTCTCGTACCCCCCAGCATCTATCCACTCCATCTCCTTTTCTTCTGCTCCCTCTTCCTTCCAGTTTCTTTCTTTTAACTTTTTTCCTTTTCTTTGTTTTTACTAATTATTTGCTCCAGCAATTATGTGCTGTACACTTCCATAGACCAGGTGTGTGTGCATGTGTGTGCATGTGTGTGTGTGTGTGTGCATGTATGCAAGGGCAGTGGGGAGGTGGCTATGTGAGTGTTCACTGCATGCCTCTCTCTCTGTGTGTGTGTGTGTGTGTGTGTGTTCTGTAGTTTGTGTTCGTATGCTAAATGTCAGCATCTGAAAGAGCAGCTGCTGAGTTAAATGCTAATTTGAGCAAGTGTTTTACACTGGCGTGATGACAGCACATACTCTTGGCATGTATAGGTGTGTTTTACATCACTATATAAAGCATACCACAGAGTTTTTAAAGGAGATAAGAAAAATAGATAGAAAATTGAATGAAATGTTTTAAACTTCAGCCTTGCTGCACGCTCTCGCCTGAGGGTTGGAAATGTGAAAGCAGAGGAAAGGGGAGAGTAAAGGAGAAAAAGATGAATCAACACACTTGAGCTCCAAATATGAGAGTATTATCAGCTGTTCAATAGCTTGAGATTTTCTTTCTTTTATATGCATTTCTCTCTGTGAAGGGTGGAACAACTTGTCAAAATGTTTTCATTGCATAATGACACATGCACCTCTAGGATCGCCAAAGAACACGTTGCTCAGGACACTGTGTGTTTGTGCATTTTAATACCTTGGGTTTCTTTCAATGCGGGATGATGCGCATCCTTTGGGAGGTGAAGCTCCGCTCAGATTACAGAAATGACTTTGCTGTTGGCAGGTTTCTGTCAGTTCTGTGCTATTAAATGCAGTCAAACAGTCAAATACACATACAATTATATAGCACTGTTCAAGTCTTATCACCCACTCAGAACACTTTACATCAAAAGCCACATTCACCCATTCCCATTGTGTACTAAGAGTCACTGTAACAATCACAGCTAATTTACCTGCTGAGCCAAGTTGACAGGGCTATTTACAGTTGTGAAAAAGGACATCATGAAGAATATTACTCAAAAGCTGTCCTTGGTTTGCACCAGTCTACACTCACAGTAGCCTGACAACTCACTGGAAATCAGTAGTTTGTTCTTTTTGGACAACAAAGGCTTTTCATTTCCTGGTATGCATGCCAATTTTATGGCGTCACCTTCTGATTGAAAGGGCATAACTTTAACAGTTTCAGTTACCTGCAGATCCTGTTATGACATTTTTTGGGCTCCTGGAGAATTATTGTTGCATTTAACAATTTCTCTTAGGCAGAAATTTCTAGGGTGACAAATTGCTGGCTTGATGTTTGCACTGCTTGCCATTGATTTTTCTTTTCTTTTTTTTAATTCAGTGTAATGGCTTACACACACACACACACACACACACACACACACACACACACACACACACACACACACACACACATATATATATATATATATAAAGGAGCTTTTTAAAACTTGGCAGGTTGACACCCCATAATTCAGTGACCTAAGAGAACACCAGACTCTTGATGTCAGAGGCTTGATGTCAATCCCTATGGAGGTTCTCATCATCTGCACTAAATCTAAAACCCATAATTCAAATTTGGTGATTCTGAGCATGTGACAATTGTACTGGTCTATTTGAGTATAGATGACTGATGCTACTTTGATGCGTCATTTATTTAAGTATACGTAGCAGAATTTTAGGATTTACACTTTTTCAAGATTTACATGTTTTTAAACAGTTCCCAAATAATGCATGTCTTATTATATATTAAACAGAAACTGAGATATTTTGCCTTCAAAATAAAAGCTGCACCTTTCTGCTGAAACATTTCAAAAGGTGCAGCTTTTACATTGAAGGCAAAATATCTCAGTTTCTGTTTTGTGTCACACTCAACACATTGTCTACACTACTGCTCGGTGAGTGGTTGCTGAATGTGTTGTTGGCTTTCATACAAATTGAACTGACCACAGCAATCTGCTCAAGAACAAAGCACTCACAAGGAGGTTTTTGGTGCACCCCAAACGATGGGGGGATAAACATTTTTCCATAGCAAATGGGGGTCACCAGCCAGTCTCTAGGCCCATGTAACTGGGGCCTAAGTAAAAGGATCCACCAAGTCAAACATCCTCTTTCCCAGTCTCATTGAAAGTGACCTGATATGCAACGAAATTTAATGGGCTCTTCCTTTGCCTAAATCTGACCAGCAAATGTCACAAAATTTGGCATGCTGGTTTTAAAATATGCTGACAAACGACACTTATCACTTAACGCTCACCTCACTCTTAATTTAGAGTGACTGGCTTCACTGAATTGACAAATTAAACATGCTATGAAAGAAAGCATTTTAAATTGTTTTCTTTTATACCACTTGCTACTTGTCCAATGCTCTGATTTTATACTTGGGAATAAGGCTTTGTTTCTGAATGCAGTCACTATTGGCAGGCGCCTATTACTTTTACGTCATCATTTCCAATCAATGTATTTGCTCATTTATCATATAATGCATTTACTTTTTCATAAACCACTACTCACTGAAAAACTAGTAGAAGTAGAAGCAGCAGGAAAAAGTAAATAAATGAATTTCTTTATGACTGGAGGCGCAGAGTTTTAATAACTATAAAAAAGTCAAATCTGTTAAGGATCTACTGCATACTGCCTGGTGTGTCCCAGCATGAACACGGAGAAGTACATTGAAATTTAGTGAATAGCTATCATCAGTAGCCCAATTTAAGCTCTGATTGTTGAGTCAGCGGGGAAGAATTACCACAGTGCATGATTTGTGAGAGGGGGGACTGAGGAATAGCACAGACAGAGGCAGTGCTTTGTTTAGCGGTACAATGGCACATCAGTTTATATTGTGGGAATAAAGTAGTGAGGGAAAAGAAAAAATGGAATGAGGGAGAAAGCAGAGTAAGTGTTGAATGGCTCACTGAATGAAAAACAGGTGTGACCCATACTTATGGTAGGACAATGTGGAGCTACTTTAAAGAGAATGACAGAAGTAAAGATGCTCTGTGCAGAGTGGCCGTTGAAGTCTCTTTGAATCCAGAGAGTGGTTTTTCCTTTGGTCCTTGTCCCGTATTTGAGTGTCTCTATTTTGGGTGTGAGGAGTTACTTTTAGGAGATGCAAGTTTGATATTGCCCAGATCCATGCCAAACTGCAACATCACAAAATGTAAACAACACTGATTATATCCTTACAAAGCACCGTGGATCCCCTAGCAGAATGCATGCTGTCACAATACAAAAACTACTCAGGAATGGCCTGACCAAAAGAACAAAAAGTACAATGCACTGGCCTCCAAACTCCCCAGACTGATCAAGCATCCTTGGGATATGGCTGAACAAGCCCAATCTTTAGAGTCCTGACTTATGGCAAATCTGTTTTGTTTTTTTGTTGTTGGTTTTTCCTGAAAGCCAAGGCAATGTACTGACTATCTGTTAGAATTCAAAATTTATTTTCACCATTCGTGTGCATTTACTTGTCTTCTCAGCTTTTCTATATTTCCATTTCAATTTAATGTAACACACCTGACAGTTTTTTTTTCAGTGTAATTTTTCAAACTGATATAACAATGGGGCAGTCTACAAAGTTGTAATGATAAATATTATTATTCCAAACAAAAAGGACGCACAACCACACCCCTCCCTCCAAGCTGGATCACCATCCCTGATTGAACAGAATTATTATTTCAGCTTAGCTCAGTGTCATCATCTGCAATTTTCTACCACTGCGTTACTCATAGTTCTTTTTGACTCAATATACTGTATAAGAAACAATGCCTACCAGAGAGAGACTAATTTTGCTTTGGCTTTGATTTGGCTAATAGGGACACACAATGTTGTACTTTCCCTTTACCCAGTTTCCAAATGTTTGTCGGTTCCAGGCTTAATTGAACTTTTGGCAAAATACAGAGTTTGGCAAAAGCAAAACGCGCACACAGAAACACACTGAAAGCCACCCAGTCCCTAAAGAAGAATATTCACATCACAGCGCTGTTTAATGTAACTGTGTGTGTGGTCTGTGATGGCTGTGTAGCTATAAACTGATCAGCCAGATTTAACCACCTACTTAGAAGTCATCCATAGAAAACACCTTTTCTTTTCTTGTCTGTGGTGCCTTTTCAAATTCTTCATTCCTTATTTGGAACAAAATTCCATTGTGAATACAAATTTTGGTGACATTAAAGTTATGTATGGGCAACATGAACAAGGCCTGTGAAACAAATGCAAACCGAGAACGTAACATCGCATTCACAGTGGGTGATGAAATGAACACAATTCATATGAAAATCAAAAATTGGGATTTATAATAAATGTTTTTGTATGTGTGCAAAGTTTCTTTCAGATGGTCCAATCCATTAAGACCTATAATAGGAAAAGTCCACCAGACCATATCTTTACATTTCTATATGCTGTAGTACCATCTTGTGGACTATTCAAACTCACTATACATAAATAGAATCTTCAGAACCCTAATTATAATAATATGTATGGAGGTAATCCATAGTAACTACATAAAATAGCGAACAAGTGTACTAATCCACAAAGAAATTGAAAACCATTTTTTTATATCTACATACTATGCTAGATACAGAAATGCCATAGCTGTACGTGCTAATGAAAACGGTAAAGCGCATGGAGTACGTTTGTTGTTAGTGCTTTTTACGGGATTTCTGCAAGCCCGTTAGAGGAAGGATACAATGCTCTGGGACACGTTGAATGCATGATGTGTAAGTGCAGATCCTCTAGTTTTATATGCAAAAAGAATTATTGCTCTATCATGTGTGGTTGCAATTTTACCGCATTTAAAAGCAGTTACGCAATTGGGGGGGGGGTCTACAGTTTTGTAGAGCTATATGTTAAAAACAATTTAAGTAAAGTAAGTAAAATGTAAGTAAAAAATATATATCATTGATTGTGGTTATTATGAACCCAAATACGTAAGAAATTAAAAAAAAAAAAATTTGAAGCTGTTTTCTTGGGGGAGTAGTGAAAGGAGGATTTAGGGTATATATACATACAATCATTATAGTAAGATCAGCGACTGGGTTAACATTTCCAATGGAATGTTTGGAGTCTGATGTTAGGCTCAGAATTTATTAATAAAAAACAGAGAAGCTTTTCTATCAGATCAAAAAATAAACAAAATAAAAAAGCATTTTACTCTGAAATATTATTTCAAGTTACTTTCAGCTGCTACCCTATTCACAAGGGATCACCACAGCAGGTTGCTCTACATGTTTAATTTAGCAGATTTCTTACACCAGATCCCCTTCTTGACAAACTCCCAAAGGGATTTGTGTCTGGGGATTTTTTGCTTGTTAGGTGAATGTGTAAACCACTACACTATGAAGCCGCTTTTGAAATGTTGTTTCAAATGCAGTTTTTTAATTGCAAATGAAAACGTACAATGCATCGATATACAGAGGCTATCAATATGAAAACCTTTGGGGTTATACAGGCCTTATCAGTTCCACATATAAACGACTGCTGGATGGTTCGAGTCAGTAAATTACAGACTTGAAGTCTTTCTAAAAGTAAGTCCCAGCACTTGACGGCCATCTTGGTGATGCCTATCAGCAGTCATTCCAAAGCCATTATCCAAAAGAATGGGGAGAAAGTAATTCATTAAATTTTGATGGTTTGATCACAGGACATAAAAAAAAAAAGCTGAATTTTTTTTTTAAAAAAAACTACATGTATAACATGTATAGAATAACTGGTGGTTCAGTTGGGAGCAGGACAACTACCATCTTTAAAATAATATAACTTTTCAGTCTGTCTCTTGTAACCAATAAGAGATGGTAAATCACTTTCTATTTTTTTCCTCTTCTTTCCTTGCATTTTCTTCCTCATTTTCTCCATCATTTAACTTCACTCACATTAAGGCCCTTGTGGAATTGGCAGTTTTTATCAGGCGGGTCAAAGGTGGTTAGCAGCTTTTATCACAAGACCAAAGGCTGTTTGGTGTTTGTGGTTTTGCTAATGTGGCTATGTTTGTTAGATAAGTGCTGTCTTTGAACAACTTGCTCTTATGAATGATGGATTAAGTTAAAGTTACAAGAGAGAGGGAAAAAAAATCCTTCAGTACTGCAAGAGTTCCCAGCAGAATAACCACATGTCAAAAAGGTCTTGGTTACTGCTTCCATAGCCATAAAAATGCCAGATAATATGCATGTTTGCCTTTTGTTCCCCAAATTTATCATTTTGGTTAATTTGATCTGATTTAACATATCTCTTATTCCAAACGCCTTCCACTGTAACATTTTATTTAATCACATTGATTCTATTTCTTCTCCTAAAAGAAAACAAAAAAAAAAACCCAAAATAAATATTAGACTTTTCTCTTTATTATTACATTGTGTTGTAGTTGTGCTACTGTACATATACTTTTTTCTTTTTAAAGTGTAGAGCAGTAAGTACAGTTGACACAGCAGTTTTAGTCAGTGCGTGCATTATACAAACCAGATATGTGGTAATACTTGATAAGTTGAGTTCAACTCTAGTTGCAGCTGCTCCATTGTAACTTCTTTTTTCTTTGGCCATTTGGCTCATTCGTGTGCTGTTCTTGCACTTACTATTGTTTTGCACTAGACTTGTTAGCCTATATGGTGATACTGCAGTCTGAAAACAATTTGTTCTTGATATCTGAAACCAAGATTATACAGCCAGCCTGCAGAATAACCAAGCTGCACTGCTGCCATAGATTCCTCTCTTTATCCTGATTGGGTTTGGGGCACTGGGAGTTTATCAGTGTTCAGGAATAATACCACAGTGCATTAGAGACAGATCCCTTTTCAAGGCAATTAAATTTAAGTGTTTTGAAAGTTTTGACAAATTAAAGAACAATCCAAGTCAAACCCCCCCAAAAATAAAAAATAAATAAAAATGGCTACAATAGGGGACCCAATTTGGTTGGGTCTTGTGAATATGAGTTAGAAAAAAAAACCTGTTACAATAAATGTAAAGTATCATTTGCCAATTTGGCTCAATGCAGCATCTTGCAGTTATGCCAACAGGCTATATCAGTGATCAACATGCAGAGCCAAACAGACCTGCTGAGGAAAGCTAGAAAACAGCATCATCAGACACTACAACGTCTCAAGGATTTTGTGTGTAGTTCAGGTAGCTTTCCCTTTTGCTCTGTTTTTCTTGTTTTTATTTAACCTTTTAGACCCCTACCCCTCTTTCCACTGCAAATGTTGGCTTAAAAAAGTCATCACTCTTATCCCTGGTTTCTGATCTACCTTTTTCCATTTTATCTGGAACGTTTTGAACTCTCTGTTCATTCATTATAATTTGGGCTTACTGAAGCTCTGTGTTGAAACTGAGCCAAGTCTACATTTATGTTGTCTACTCAAGTCCAGCCTCTTACTCCTCCTCCTACAACTTCATCTCTTCACTTGCTTCTTCAGTTTCCCTGTCATGTGTTTTCTATTAATAAACTTGTCTTTTTACTCATTCTGTTTGCTCATCTCACACTTGCCTCGGTCTTCTTGATGACTTAAGACTTCCTACTGGGGCCCACTGAGATGCCCTCCCACAGAGCGCTTTGCCAGAATCTGCTCCAGACTTGCAGTGTGTGCCAAAATATTTTTCAAAAACATTTTTTGCATGATTTTTATCATCTTATTATTTGATGGCAATGATTCCTCTTCTCTGTAGCCTTTCCTATTTTGCTTCTTCTTTTTAGATTCATCCCCATCCATTCATTCTTCAACCATCTGATAAGCATTATTTATCAACATGATGCCCATCTTACTTAGATTGATTATTGTTAATGGGACTTCCAAATGATGGGCCTTATCTCTTGATAACTGAAAAGTAACAATGTCTAGCAATGTCAGATATGTTGATACAGGTATGGCAAGTGCCCAGTGAAAAGTCAAAGTGAGGAAGAGTGTGTGCACCACATATGTAGTTGTTATGCCTGGTAATTTAACAAAATGAATGCATTTTTAAATAAAATATGAATCTGTCTATGAACATTATAACAATTGTCTATGCACTGTTGTTACAGACTTTATTTATAATGGTTATTATAAAAAATATACCTATAGGGGCCGTAGAAATCTAGAACAAGCAATTATGAATCACCTTCAGAGGGGTGAATGAACAGATAAACAGATTAGCTCATGCACTCTTGCTTTCATGCACTCGTTTGCGCGCACTGATATAGCATACATAAACACAATCATACGTCGTTCTGGCACACCGAATGACTGTCATTAATGAGTAATGAAAGACCTTTTCTCAAATGTCACAAATTAGATTCAGCTTCAGCATAAAGATGGGAGTAATATTGAAATTTGAAATTTCAGTAAACACCTTAAATGGATTTCAAATGGTCTTTAAGTACCAAAGCTTTCATAGTACAGACATCTAAATTCTGTAGAGGCAGGTTAGCATATTTAGATACAAGAGCAGGTTTAATTAGTGTTAGCATCACAATACAGCTGAAATGCTATCATTATTGTTAGAGCTTTTCTTTTTTTTTTTAAAACTCAGCACCTCTGAATGAAATGGAAGAAAATAACATTCAACTAGACAGCAGAAATATTACTGTAGCACTAATGTGCTGCACGATGATATCATATGAATATGAATTTTCCCACTACCTTGTTGAATCTGTGCTTAAAAGAATTACAGCAATGCTAGAAAAGTGTAACTATGAAAGGGTCTGGTGAGTATATATATATCTACACCGGACAGAATACATTAACCTTGACAACATGTTTTTATAACTTGTGAACACTTCCATATATTAATGGCCTATTCAGTATTTAAACTTTGGCAGAAACTGGCACTGTGTGTTAGCATTACAGCTGTGGTCCTGTAATCTGAAAGCCAGATTTTACAACCATGTATGCATCAGTTATATAAGGCCTCGGTCACTCTAGAGTCTAGAGTACCAATGTTTGGTGGCAAATGACCAGGTGCAAAGCACTTACACAGGTCACCTGGCAGGCCTGTCTCGGTCTAACTCAGACTGACTGCAATCACTGTCAAATAGAGTGGAAAAGGTTATCAATTAATGGCTATCTAAGTTATAAACACACAGATTGCCAACATATTTTAAGTCAGAGTCAGTCCACGCCAATGTCTGCTCCATCAAATAAAGACACAAACCCGAGTTACTAAGGCTTGTGGCAGGCAATTTACTCTAAATGGGACTAAATTTATCACTGAAAAGCATGTCTTAGTTTGTGCCTGATATGTGTGTGATAGTTGCAGCTTGGAGTGTTTATTTATTTGGCACGAGAGGGGGAAATGTTATCAGAACGAATGTGTAATTGGCACAGCTGGATGGCTCAAAGCTGTGAGCACAGTGCCAAAACTTTGACTCTGTCCTGTTGCTCTTTACTCAGTCTTCACTCTGGGTGTTGAGAGCCAAGCCTCACATGTTCCTGCTCCACTGTAATACTGGTATTTTATTGAAACTGAGCACAACTGAACTGAACTGAACTTAATGGAGTGTCAGAGGAAGGAGGAGAATCTTGATGCCAGACGTGTACAAGGATACTTTTTTTTTTCTTTTTACAGTGAGAAGAGCAGATTCTAGTATTTCAGGCTTTTAGTCACATTTCTGCACAGAGACCTGTACACAATGAAGCCATTTCTATGTCTTTTCTCAGCAGTGCACACACACAGAGCAACATTCATGTGTCAGTCTTTCTTTTACTTCACTAAATAGGTGCTGCTATATACATCTGTCAAAATGCAGCTGTTAATGGGAATATGTTAGTGTGTTAGATTAATGTCTGAATGTTACAATATGTTAGGGTTAGTTAAGTTAATACTCCCAGTCTCATCTTGTTGAATTGACTGAGATCAAAAGCAGACTTTCCAAGTTTGAGAGTTAATAAATATGTGTAAATGACTCGGTTCAGTAATGTATTTCACACCATCATGGACCACAAGTTCTAACTGCGAATGATGCAGATAGTCAGGTTAGGGATGATCTTTTTACTCAGGAGTGTGGCTGCTCCTCTTTATCAGCCCACAACAGCAGCTGCAGCTGCAAAGCCAACAAATTCTGTGCATAACATTTCTTCAGAGACACCTTCATAGCAAGGCTTTCTAAATGCAGGATGTGCGTGTGAGCATAGCTCCAATTTAGTTTCATGCACTGCAGGAAATAAACCAGAGATGTGTGCATTTACGTACATGGCACAGTAACAGTATCTCCATTAACATGCGGAGGGTGTGATGTTTTGTGTTCTTCCGCACATTGTACATGTCAGCTCTTACACATGTAGGTTTATGTAGAGGAATAGTTTGTAATAAAGCAACTCTTCTCTGGAAAATCCCTCTGCTCCACCTGAGTCTCAGTCCTCCAGTTCAAACACAGTCCCCAGAATTTTCTAACACAATAGTTCACCATTATGTCATAAAGATATTGATTTGTCTTCATCCTCCTCTCATTTATCTGAACATCCTGTCATGGTCAGTTGCCCATTGTTTTTAAGGGTTTTTTGTTTTTTTTTTACTTTCAAGCCTTGTTTTTGCATTCTATTGCTTCTTGGTTTATTTATTGTTTATATTTGCTTTGTGTGCTCCTCTTTAGCATATTTAATCTTGTTCTTAGTTCTGTCAAGCCCTTTTTATTAAGTTCATTCATGTGTTTGTGCCTTCCCCATTTAGTTATCACTCTTCCTGTTTTAATTTGCTTGTTGTCTTCCTTGTGTGTTACCTTGAGTTTTGCTTCCTGTGTCTTGTCTGTTGTGATTCTGTACCCGTGTCTCGTCCTCCCCGGCTGTCTCCACTTCCTCTAATCACCTTCCTGTGTATATATTGTCTCAGTCAGTGCATCTGCTTATATTCCTGTTTATGTCCCAGTTAGCCTTCCCAGTGCTCCCTAACTCCAATATTTCTAAGCTCCAATGTGTTTTCAAGTTTTTAGGTTTCAGTAGTTTATAGTTTTGTTTCCTGTGTATTATAAGTTTCAAGTTTGTTTCAACCTGCCATCAGCCTACAATAAAGGGCTTGCTTTCTGTTGACCTTAGTCTGCCTCTGTCTGCGTTTGGATTCTCGTTTCTCACACTCCATTTTATAACATACATATCCATGCTTTCGGAGGCAAAGACATATTGCCTGCACCTGCAGTTACACTGTATTTTTTTTGTTAGTACATTATTCCATCTCTTTGTGTGGTGGTAAACAAATTTGCATGGCAAGCAAAAGGTTCACTGGTTTCATTCCAGCCAAAGCTATAACCTTTGGGGTTTCATCAGGAAGACTATTTGGTATAAAACTCTGCCAAATCATACATGTGGAGTTACCTGCTGTTGCAAGAGAGCAGCAAAAAGTAGCTTTATTTAACTCTGTCACTCATTTTTGAACTGCAAATTAGCACTGGTGTTGGTAGAATCCTAGTGATTAATGAAATGAAATTACTTTTTCGGTTTGTTTATAATTTTATAAATTATAAATTTGCCCTGTTTAGATCTTGCCCAGTCGCAACTGATGTGTGGATTCTGCAGGGTCTGCACTGGCTCCAGTACAGCACTACATGTCTCAAATAGACGGCATTAGATTTGCAAGAGAGCAACGGATTTGAGATTTATCACAGTTAAACACTGGCTAATAACTGGGTGATGTGAATGTCAGTGAAGCTACCTCTGCCATGCATCTGGAAGAGGTAGAGCAGGGGGTCCCACAGGAACCACCAAGTTCTGTTTTTGTTTATGGCATCATGCAAAGCATGATGCAAAAACTTTACGGTGAATAATGTATCTTATAGGAAATATCCTCTTCTGCTTAAACCTTTTCAAGGATAGATGTGACCAAATACTATTCACTTGACTGTACAGCCTCATAAACCAATTAATTTAAATGTGGAACATATCAGAGAAAATATCCAATAATCTTTAATTTGTCTGGTTTTGGTTGGGATGGCTGTTTCTGCATGCAGCAGTCTGTCAGCACATACCTGAACCTGTGCAGTCTGTGCCATTAATGGGTACCTCAGCCAGGTTTTTGTGTATTCCCACCATCTGCCTCACAGATATGTGCATAGTGTTGGTTGTCAAGCCCAAAGCTGTGTTTTGAATGTCAGTCGAATTTGACCTGACACCCTTTGGCACAGCACTGACTTTCACTGCACATCAGCTGAGGGAACAGAAATAGAGGCTATATGTGTTTTGTCCATACAAGTACTGAAACTGTTTGTTTTTTTTGTTTGTTTGTTTGTTTGTTTGCTTGTATTTTTAGGCTAGAGAATACTCTAACAATGGCTGTGATTTGTTGTCAGATACTTGGCTTGAGTTGTTCATCTGAAGGCAATGCATTATTTGGCTCTGTAATTGTTTGTGTGTGCTCTGGTTTCCTGTTTGTGCTCAGAGGTTTTCAGCTCCAGGCCACAGTAGGATAAGACAATGTTACCCTGAGGGTTTGTCTTGCCTACTCCATTAGTTTGCCCAGCTTCACACTGGCACTGTCATGCCAAAAACACAAAGTACTCCTCCAGTCCAGCTGAACCAGCTCATGATTAATAGCCCACTGTATCTTTAATCTTGCTGTCAAATTGAGCTCAGTCATTCCCATCCTGACAATAATTACAACATTTGTTGCTTGTCTCACTGTAAGATAATACATATTCAGTTCAATCATTATCACCATATGCACCTGACTTGATCAATTTTGACACATGGTATGCTGATAAAGAAACTATGTAACCATGGTGATATTAAATTTTGAATTATTAATGCTTTTTCTGTAGCATTTTTGTTCAATAAAAGCTAAGTAATCTTGACACTGAGAAAAATCCAGAAAAATCCTACATAGCCCTCAAATGAAATCTGTGGTCAATCTTTAAAGTAATTTAAAGAATTTAAAGTAAGTAAACTTTGTCTCACATGGCTGGACCTTTTCCCTCACTTTTCATATCATTTAAAGATAAACGCATGTCTAAATCTGTTCTCAGAGACACACAGCAGTAATAGTGGCGGGGTGGGTAAGAGCTTAGAAAGCAGGTCTGCAGCAGGTTAAACATCAGCACCATCCACTACATGGAAAAAACTCCAAACGATTCCCGCACATAATTTTAGCATCTAATGATATCAAAGACTTGAACTGACTGCCGGGCATGTTTCCGTCATGCCTGGCAGTTAATTCAAGTACTTTGCAAGAATAAAGAAACAAAGACATGCATTTGACACTATTTCCCAGGTGAAATATTATCTTTATGACTTTTTGAAGAAGTAAGGACCAATAAATGCCCCTCAAAGATAGAAGTAGAAAAGGCACGTACACAAACAAATAAACAGAGTGAAAAAGTAGCAACACCACTTCCATAATGCACAAATTGAATGGATCCCTATATTGAATTATTATACCCTTGCGTTTCATTGTAGCTCTGGCAATTTCAGACCTCATTCCCACCACAAGTGAACAGGCAAAAATTCTGATTTATTATTTCTCCTGATCGTATCATTATAAATCCCACTTTTACACCATTTCATTCAAATTTTATGGGCTGTCATGACTGTGACTCATTTGGTCATAAATTCAGCCCTCACATTATTTTATTTTTCACTACACTGGTTTCTATATAGTTTTTTTTTCATTCAGTTTTTGGCTCTCCTCTCAGGTGTTCTCTACCACTGTCTCCTTGTAAACACTGCAAGAGCATATTTGTTTGTCGACTGTTGAGGAAAGCGTAAGCGCATTCCTGTCTTTGTGTGCGTGTTGCTGTTGTGTACATTTGTGAACAAAAACGAGTAGACATCCCAAGCTCTTACACTTGCACAGATGCACGGTTTTTCAACAACTTAGACTGAAAAGTGATACGTATAATTAGTTGTCTTGGAAGAGCCAGGAAACTAACAGAGAAAGATGGTGCGGCAGAAAATGAGACCGATAATGATAATGAGCATAAGAAGGTGAAAAGCACTTTCTGGCTAAGCAGAATTATTCTTATCTTTCTTTCACTTCATGCCTCAGTTTTTCTTCCAACATTATTAAAATATTATCATCAATTACACTTTGGTGCTAGTACAGGGTTGGACCCCTTTTGCCTTCAGAACTGCCATAATTCCTCGTGACACAGATTCAACAAGGTGCTGGAAACATTCCTCAGAGATCGGGCTTCATATTGACATGATAGCGTCACATCTTTCTTATTTTCCATACTTTTGTTTCACACTTTTCTCCTCAGTGTGTTAGGTGACATTTCCCAAGCTTAGTAACCTACATTCCTGCTGTCCTATTGCCCCACCTACCTATCTAGGATTCAGCTGCTGTACTGAATAGCACAGTAGCATCTGTACAGCACAGTATGTGCAGTCCTAAAGAGAAAGAGAGGTTAGAACCACATAGCGATAGCAAATAATTTCAAGAGAGGGCTTAGTAGAGTTCCCTTTCTTTGTTAAACTGTATGAAACCTGTTTTTTTTTTAATTGCAAACAAATCCTTGGAGTTTAATGTAACTGTAAGAAAAGAGTAATAATAAAAGTAATAATGGAACAAAACTGATTTAGAGCAGAAAATTTCATGTTTTTTCCTTAAAATTAACAAAGTGCTTGCATATATAGTAATTCTTACTAAAACATCAACACAAACACATTTTCAACTGTAGGGAGATAATGTTTTTACTCTTTCTCAGCCCGGTGTGTCCTCTTAAATGAGCACTTTCACTTTACCTCTCTCTGTGTAGCACTTGTATGTTGCCTTAATGCTGAGTAAATGTAGGGGTTTTTTCACAGTGGCAGCCACTGAAGCAGCATACTCCTTTTTGCCCCCTGGATGAAGGACAAACACATCTGGCTGTTTTTTTTCTTTACAGGAAAGGCAATCATGTCATCTCATTTATTGCAGTGCAGCTTTCAAAGATAATTTTTTTTCAGATATAGTACCATGTCATCTTTTACTTGATTCTTTCTTTCTTTCTTTCTTTCTTTCTTTCTTTCTTTCTTTCTTTCTTTCTTTCTTTCTTTCTTTCTTTCTTTCTTTCTTTCTTTCTTTCTTTCTTTCTTTTTCAAAAACACTTTTGTTATCTCTCTTTTTACATCCTTCCATTATTTACTTTAGTTGCAAACAAACTGCTCTGACATCCAATCTAATTAGCATGGTATCAAAGCACAAATTATATCAATCTTGATTTGTGATCTGGATACTTTTGGCATATGGTCAGGAAATTTTCTGAAACCTGTAGCGCTATAATTGAAGTAAATGAGATAATAGCATTTTGCTAATAACAGTTCATTACATTACCTTGTTATATTTGTTTAATTGGTTCTCAGATAAACCCTTAACCTGCTGTATTTGAAATCAGCACCTTAGTGAGTGATATTTGATAACTGGTTAATTTAATCTTGTTTATTTAGAGTGGGAGACAGTGTGTGGGGTTCACCTGTAGGTCAAGGAGTACTCATGCCTTTTCTCCTGCTACAAAACACAGTGCAAACACTAACAACTTGCACAACCTGAAGTACAGTCCAATTATTACTCACATTATGTAACAATAAACTTTGAGTTCACATCTTTGTAATTTTGCACTTACTGTTCATACATCTGAGTAAAACTGTGTTTTTGTTTTCAAGTATACGCATAGGTCTGTGTGTGTGTGTGTGTGTGTGTGTGTGTGTGTGTGTGTGTGTGTGTGTGTGTGTGTGCGCGCATGCGCGAGCATCAGTTGCCACCTATGCTCATTAAAGGTGAACTGAGGCGAAGCCTGGCCATTCATGGGATGGTAATTGATGTGGAGAGCTCAGTGGGATACAAGGTTTAATTCCTCAGTGTTAACGAACAATAAATCACACATCATACACACACACCCACCGACACAAACACACTGTGAAGGAGACATAAATCAAAGACTAAGGGCCTGCCACTGCCTGCCTTACTGCAATGACAATATCATACCACCTTTTCCTACCTCGTTTCTTTCTTTCTGTCTTTCTTTCATTCCCTGTTAATCCCTCTCTACCTTCAACTGCAGTGACACTATCAGCCCCCATATCTCATCTCAATTCCCCTCAGTTCACTTCTGCTTTGACTGCAATTACAAAATCACAGCACTGCTTGCTCTCCCCCACTCTGACTTTCTCTCTTCCCATCAATCCCTTTCAAGCCTTCACTGAACAACAGATGGTCACCTCATCCCTCCTACAGATAGAGGGATCGAGAGACACAGAGAAGGCTGATGGGGGAGGAAGGCTGGAAAGTGGAGCAACCAACTCGGAGTGTGTGTGTGTGTGTGTGTGTGTGTGTGTGTGTGTGTGAGAGAGAGTGTGAGATGCAGTAGAGGGTAGAGAGACAGAGAAAATCCAGTGTCTTCAGGGTCCACATATGTAAATAGAGAAAACACACAACATAAACCATCTCCTTGCTGGGAATTCAGATTAGATCACATATTCACGTACTGTATACACACACAGACACAAACCTACACACACTGGGCAAGCATTTCAGAATCTGTCGGCACAGATTGCATCCTCATCCCACCTGATGGCACTAGGTCAGATAATTATTTTAAGCATCATTTACATATGAATCACTAATAAGAGATTTGGGTTGGAGAAGGAGGCAGCGGGGAGGAGGGGAAGTTGGGGAAGATATGGAGAAAAGAGAGCGGGGTGGAAGACGAGCAAGAGTCATAGTGGCAGATTGAAGTGCAGCGTAGTGTAGGATGAGATAGAGGTGATGCAAGGTGAATTACAGCAGCACCGGAGAGGGGAAACCAGGCCAACCTTCTGTCACTCTTGATTTTGATGGCTAGCAGTATTTCTGACACCCCCCCCCTCAATCTCCACCCCAACCTCCACCCTGTATCCCTCATCTCCCCTTAAATTGGTATTCATGGTCTATTGTAGTCACACCATAATTGAGCCACTACCATTGTGTGAGAGGGAGAAGAGCGGCTGCCTCTGTTGCACTAAAGCATAATGTAGGCAGGAGCTATACAGCAGTATTTTGTTGCTGAAAGTGTGACTTTGATCTCAGAGACAAAATTTGGTGGAGTTAAAATGCTGTCTTGGGAGAGTTTCCAGTTGAACAGTGACCAATGATATGCGCAATGAATTCTATCTACCACTTTTAGAGTGCAGGCAAATACACAATTGAAGCGACACATCTTTTCTAGTGGTTTGCCTCATAATAAAAGAGGTAATAAACTGATTTAACATCAAGCACACATGGACTGGAAATTTCCCCATCAGCAAGAACTCTTTAACATTGGATAAGTTGTGGGAAGCAACATGGGAATGCAGAAAAACAGAAATTTCAAAAGACGTTTGGAAGAATTTTATCTGTGAGTCTTCTATTCGAGTACCATAAGTACAAAAATCAAATGGGGATCATTTCTGGAAAAAAAAAAAGAGAGAAAAAAAAACACTTTAACCCACGCAGCGAGGTGCACATGATTTAACACTGTGCTAATGCTCACTGATCATGAAATGGCTCGTTTTCTCTCTTTTGTACCTTACAATAGTGTTGACCTTTATGTACTCTGGGTCATTGCAATCCAGTGCTTTAGACTGAAGTAAACAGCTGCAGGAAGTTTTGATATTTAACTCTCACAGCTGTCACTTTTTTATTCTTGGTGACTTTTCGGTAGGAGAGTAATTTATTTCCGCTATTATCACGATGAGCGGCATTGCAAGATTAATTTGCAGCGCCCGAAGCTAAGGTATGATGATTTGCGGCTCAGACTCAGTATTCACAGGCGACATTGTGCTGTCAACTTCTTCTATCTATGGCAAGCTTTACTGACGCAGAATGATGGTACATACAACTTGTAAAGTGGAAAGAAGAAATATATAATATGTCTTCTGGTTAAGAAAACAGTTGCTGTATACAGATAAAAGAAATATAATATGGCACTGCTGAATGAAGGGGACAGTAATGGAAAAACTAAATGACAAAGAACACAACAAAACTGCAGGTCTGAAATGGGCAGTCAGGTTTAGAACACCATTTAGTGCATTCTGTAAATGCTATTATATTTGTTCTTTCATTTCCTGTCATTTTGCTTTAGTGCGCTGTTAGGGAAGCAGCACTCTCTAGGTGAGAGCCTGTGTTGTTTTTGTGCAGCACAACCTGTATCTATTTTACATCTTGTAGAAACTGCTGAGTGATCTTTGATCTTCAGATTTTTAAGTATCTGAAATATTTGCCAGTTCTTAAGCAGAACTTATGTTTGCCCTTGTCAACTTTGTGCATAGCAAAGCATGTCAAAAGTTACATCATTACAGCCGGTGTGTGTTGGGTTTTTTTTTTTTGCTTTGGTGTTGTTTCTGCTGCTCATGCACCTACCAATTTTTAGCAGCTTGGCTCATGCAGCATGGCTGGAGCCTAATGCAAAATTGATGAGCTGGGGCACAAGTGTGAGCAGGTCTCTATCTACAGGCATGTCCTCAATTTATCTGTGCAGGAACACTTATTCAGCTCCAACAGTTGGACAAGATTAGATTGTCAGAAAACTGCCATTGTTTTTGTGTTTTTTTTTTGTGCTTGAGTGAGATACTTCCTGTACATTAGGTTTTCTACTGCTACTTCAGTGGTAGCATTGTGTTTTTCTCAGTAGAGACCCATACTGTTTATAAGAGAGTTTAAAAGGTTATACACATTTCAAATGAGATTCAGAATTCATTTTAAAATTCTATTATTAACACTAGCAAAAACTGCTTGTCCATTTCGCTCATATATTAAAACACAGACATGTATGGTAATTTATCATGTTATTCTTTTTATTTTCATTATATATCGCTTTATACAGTGAGATACCAAAAACTTCTATTCATAAACACCAAACCAACTGTGATGATCCTGGGTTTCAGTTTCGGACCTTCCATTTCTGTTATTTGAGTGTTTTTTATCGGACTCTTTGTGGAAGTTTTGAGTTTTGTTTCTTTCTTTTTTTCTTTTTCTTTTTTACAGTTTTTCCTGGTTGGTTTTATTATATCTATATGCTCAAGTCTTTTTAGTTATAGTTTATGGGTTCTGTTCATTTTTACAGTTTGTATTCTGTTGCTTTTTTTTCTTATTGAATGTCCCTTGTGTTTACGCCGTATCTTAAGTCTCCATCCCCTTATATATTCGTTTTTTTAGTTACTTCCTGTATTTTGTTTGTCTCTTCTCTTGTATGCATTGTGTTTAGCTTTGCTTCCCCTGTCTTGTTATTTTATAGTTTTCACCTGTTTCTTGTTTTGCCCCAGCTGTGTTGTTTTCCCCTGAGTACTCTACCATCTATTTAGAACCTTAGTTAGTGTGTGTTCATTGTCGTGTCATACTGTTGTTCCCTGTTAGTCTCTTGAATGTTGCCTGTATATTTCACTGCTTGGATTTAAGAACTTTGTTTTCACGTGCTGCCTGGATTTTCTGTTTCTTAAAATAAACATCAGTTTTTTTGTTTATTCAACCTTTGAGTCTGCATTTGGGTCTGCTACACTCCATAACACATGACACAAATGAATAATAAATAGATATCTTCTCCTTTTATTTGCAAGCTACAAATTCATTTTATGAGACAAAGTAATCAATTGCAGGTGCTATTAGTGTCAGTGTTTGAACACTTATTTACAGATATGCATGAGAACACATTACAGTTACCCTCAAAGTGCTGCTGCACTAAAAATTGTTGCTACTACACATAATATATATAATTTGTAAGGATTTGAGTGTTATAAAATAATTCCCAAAAGATACATAGATGTTGATAATTCTGGTGCCCATGAATTAATGGTAGGACTTCTTTGAGCAGTCTTGTGGGAATGGGGCCTAATAGACACACTGATCTTTTGGAGGAAATAACTACTGAAGTTTACTCAGAAAGATCAATCATATAGAAACAGTCTAAATAAATATCAGTAGTACTGAAAGTAGCTGTATGTAATGATACATCTGTGGGATGGTTATAAATTTGTTTTCTCTAATGATTACAATTTTATTTGTGAAGAAATTCATTCATTCCAGTCATTACTAGTTAAGGTTAAAGGAATTCTCCACTCAACAGAGTTTTGACTCTTTGTCAGCCTGGGAACAGTGCTGAAAAGAAACCTGGAGTTCTTATTTTCTTCAAACATTGATGACTATATTAGTAAATTATAAAGCTCTACATGCCCAGGCTGCTTCTTATATAGCAGAGCTACTGAGACCTTATAACAGCAGTCGACCTCTTAGATCATCTAATCAGGGTCTATTAACTGTTCCACACTCTCATTTAAAAACCAAACTCCACCACACTTTTGAAGTTGTAGCACCTAAACTTTGGAACAGCCTCCCTCAGCCTATTACATTAAGTGAATTTGTGGTTTGTTTTAAACAACTGCTGAAAACTTAAACTATATGTTAGCTTTTCCTTAATCTTTCTCCCATTATTTTTGGCTATAGTTTCCATCTAATGCGTGTATGGAAGTATATTTGTTGTGATGAATGTAAGGCTGTGTGGTTGACTATGTGTCTGTATGCTGGAACATATACACTGTGGCTTTTACTTAAACCGTGAAGCCCTTTGTAACTGTGTTTTAAAAAGTGCTATACAAATAAAGTTATAATTATTATTATGATTGTTATTGTTGTCTTATACATCACTGCACATGCACCACAAACAATGCATCATACATAATGACAGCTGTAGTTGGTTCTGCTGTTAAAGTTGCTGAAGTTGCATTAACTTCATTTGGTACCCTCTATTGCAGAGTTTTGTTGACATGGTTATTATCATGTGATGGATTATACAGGAGGGTGTGAAACGTGGACAAAAAACTATAAATATTGAAATCAAAGCCCTGATCAACACCATCATTCTACTCAAAATGTAAATATTACTTGTCAACCTGATCACTAAAAAACAACCAGAAATCTGTTTTCTGTGTTTATCTTCAGTTAATGCATCCATGCTGAATCTGGAACAATACAAACTTAGATATACTGTTGTTTTTTAACACTTTATCAGGGTGGACATTCTGCGTAGATAAATCAGTTTCCAGAGACAGTAATAGAATTTTAAAGACCCCTTACTTGCAGATTTCCCTCAGGAGAACGCAACACTTCACTGAATCATTGTTTAGCAAATCTGCTTCAAACTCTTTGGTGCCTAGCATTTTTAAGGAAAGTGCTATTGTCTGTAATCGTTTACATCAGCATACATTTGATCAGCAGAAATGACTTTATTGCTGATGTCAGTTTTTGAGTTATTGCCTGATTGTGTTCAATAAAGAATCTATGGGGACTAATTACACGGGGCTGAGATTGGTTATTGACAAAGCGCTCCACCTAATGATGTGAGAGAAATTGAGATTGTGTTTGTGTGTGTGTGTGAAAGGTGAGGGACGAGGTCTCCAGTTTCTGAAGTGTATAAAATGCATGCATGTGGGTGTGGCTGTGTTCCCCCCATGTTCTTTAAATGGTTGGGATTTTCTAAATCCATCCGCCATGATGGACAGTTGGAAGTGAAAAAGGGCAGTTTTAATTTAATGCATGGATACCCTTCTAAGCTCTCCCAGGGAATAGCTGCTTACCACTGCTTCTGTTAAACTAACACACTCTCAGCTGCACATACACATACATATACACACTTGCACACAAACCTGTGCAAATATGCATGTGCATCGGCTTCACACTGACAATACACGTTCTTGCACAGATTTGGAGGCACACCAGGATGCAAATGTCTTTTTACAGACACATACACACACAAACGTACAGGTGGAGGGATCTCATGGGGTGCCCTGTTTAGATAAAATGAGTCACAGAGATCTCATTACTACTGTCTAGACTTCATCACTTTTCAAGAATATGCTCTACTTGAGAGTGAGTGAACATGAAAAATGATCCAAGAGTAAAAATACAGGCAGAGAGAGATAAACAGGCCAGAAAGTTAGGAGTATATGAGGAGGGGGGGGGGCACAGGTCAGAAAAAAGGCTGACAGCAGACAGGGCGTAATGAAAAGGAAACTCAACAGGAGCGGTAGAGAAAGAAGGGAAGCTTTCCCAGATATAGTAGACAGTCCTGAATCAACTTGCCTCAATTTAAACAGACACATTTTATCTACATTCAACACAATGGTCTTGCACAGAGATCTTTTATAAAGACATTATACAGCATGTAAAATATATACAGTAATGCCACATGAAGTATACTCACTAATGAATCAAAACCTACTGGAAGATGCTGACAGATTCCTCAAGCTGTAACTTTTGGACACAATAAAAAAGACATGTTGCAACATTTGATTCAAAGGTGAATCATGACTTTCAAGGCATTGTTTGGGCACAGAAAACTGACACTGTGTACTAGCTACACTAGTATACAAGAGCTAATTATGTTTTTGCAAAAAGTTTCAATGATGTGGAAGCAATTCTTGCTGATAAGAGTCATATTATCCAGCTGGACATTTCCTGCAGAATCTGCATTATGCTTGTGCCTGCTGTTCAATTTAAAGCCAAAAACTCACAGCCTTTGACAAAATGACCCTTTAAAAATGTTTAGCAATAGCAGCAGCGATTCCAGTGAGTCCAGTTCTCTGTAAAAAAGAAATAACTCCAGAAGTTGATCATAAAAGGAGGCTTGATAGACTCACCATACATAAGATTTAATTTCTTTCTTCTTCTTTTTTTTTTTTGTCATCAGCATTGCTCCCACTGTTGGTCCTGCTCCAGCCAGCACCATTTTTTGTAACAGCTACCATTTGCGTGACTACCATCAGAAGCTGCTGCTGCTGGCTGTATTGTGGACTTGCTGCTATACTGACTGCGACAAAGCTACTGTACCTGATACTGCATCTTTGGTGTTTGAGCAGCTATAGTGCAACTGTTACATGTGGGACCACAGACAGCTCCAGTCCCTGCTGCATTAGTCATTTCTGAGTTCATTACCACGGAGAGCTCCTTGGTTGTTCACTAAAGGCTCATTCAACCCCTCTCTTATCCTGCCTCTGTGACACTTTTCTCTCATAATTACATTCTCACACCTCCTCTCCATCGTCATTCATTTTACTTCCTCTGCACAGTTTTCCGCATTTCCCCATCCTTCCCAAAGGGGCTCGGAGTTGTGGTGCAGCATTTGAAATCAGCTCAACGTTGGCACAAAAGTATTTACTGTACAGTGGTGCACAATTAAAATGCACAATGCATCCACCTGCATTGCATATGCAGCAACGATCAACATCACAGACAATTTTTGATTTAGTTTTTTTGTAAACTTTCTTGAAAAAGGTTTGAGAGTGTGATGCAGAAAAATACCAAACTACTGTACCTGCAACACACTGCAGAGAAGGTTACTATACTCTACAAGGAACTTGTGTAGGATAATTAAGACATAGGGTATTTGGAACATTGTTTAAACATAAGCCATATTTAATAACTGTATTTACTGAGAAGGCTGCTGTTGATTTGAATGTTCGCAGAAGGGAAAAATAAACTTTTAAAGAGTTGCTCCTTTGGCCTCTTCAGAAACTGTCCCTCTTTGAGTATGTGTACAAGCTCATTGCATATTCCCAACTTTAATTATATGCATGTACCTTTCTGCAGATGGTGATAATTGTGAGAGTTTCCACAGTACAAAGGAAAACATCTGAGTTCAGAAAGAAAATATGAGAACTTCTCCCCAAGTGGTGCATCTAACACATACACAAAGCTCATTGAGACCAGGAGATTCAAAGTGAAAGGGGTAATTGCAGACAGTACTTAATTGGTTTAGGGAAAGGAACAGATGTGAGGATTGAAACAGAGAGTTGGAAAAAGACACACCAAAGATGAAAGAGAGAGACATTAAGATGAAGACGTAGAGAGGGATAAACAGATGCAGATGGAGAGATTGAAAAAGAGACAGAGAGAAAGGCCTAGAGGTTAAGAGATTATGGAGATAAAGGTGAAAGGAAGGTAAGTTTCGAGTTTAGAAGAAAGCCTTTTGAGGGTAAATCCAGACAAGCTGCTGAAGAGTGTCGTGCTGGAAGCAGCACCAGCTTGACTCCGTTTCGTACTTTAACCCTCCAGTTTCCCTGCTAATGCACTTGTTTCTCACTGTTTGTTTCTGACTCTTTGTCTTGCAGTGAGGATCTCTTGCACTTGCTTTCATCAATCTTCCTCTGTGTTCTGGTCTTCCTGCCCCTCTGATCCCCCTTGCTTTCTATAACACACCCACACACTCACCCACCCACCCACACACACACACACACACACACACACACACACACACACACACAGTCACGCAGAAACACACGCACATGTAGGCACACATACTGTTTGTAACAGCACTGCACATTCTTCACCAGACTGGATTCCAAGTATTCATTTGCAGGGGGCTTGCATCATGCCTTGCATCCTGTAACCCAGGGTGTTTTTGCAGCAGCATTCACAGCAGGGGCAAGGCCTTGATGAGCACCTGCTGGACTTAAAGGTGCTTAAGCATGGGAAGAAAGGCCATGCCTAACTGGCACAGTTAAAATGCTGAAATCTTGTTGGAAAATACATTTGGAAAGAAGCATTTTCTCATATTTTACCTATTGGTTTTTGTTTGTTTGTTTGGGGGGGGGGGTGTAATGTTTCATAATATTATTTCCCGAGAGGGAATAAAGTTGGAGTAGTCCTTTAAAAATACTTTAAAGTACTTTTCTATACTCTGGTGGTTTTGGACTAGTTGCTCTCCACTGCATATGCGGTTGCAAGGATTGATGCCACTTCTTCTTTACTTCTTGCTTCTCTATGTATTTTTTAAACTGTTGCAACATTTCACAGGATATTTTGATTCTCTTCATAGTTTTGGACTCAAAGAAAGTTGCAGAAGATTTTTTTGAGTCCCTCTGCAAGGAGAAAACATGTTGAACTGTAGTATAAAACCCATTAGTGGCTTGCCACAGTAGAGTTGATAGAACTGCATTCACCAAGAGAAAATAGCTCAAGAGAACATTATCTAATATAATATTGCATTAGTAAAAGCTTAGCAACCTGCTGTGCCCTTTACAGGATACTGAGAAATTTCCTCATTCAGTTAAAAAACAAACTTCTGTGTTTTGATTTTTCCAGGAGCAGCGAGTTCAGGATGAGAGAGGGTTCAGGGGGCTGAGAGGGCTGAAATTAGGGTTGGAAAGATGTTTCAGAGATGTACCCCATTCTAACACTTGATCTAAAAAGAGTTCAATACATTTAGGCAGGAAGGCCAGAGGAATATCAAAGTCTTTTGAAGTGTGAATCACAGCTGTAATTTTCCAGCAATTGGAACCATTAGACCTTTTCGTTCTCTCATATGACTTGATAAAGAACTCAACCCCTCTGAATTACAGCGTAGCACTTTCATCCAAAGTATCCGTGCTTTAACGTTGTTCTCCTACTAATGAAGGATAACTTCAATCAGACCTGGGCCATTACTCTACCAAAGTGGGACTGACTATAAGCCTGTGGGTGGAAGGTAGTACAGAGACACACACGAACACACTGTGTGTTCACGTACTGTACAAGTACTGTCCACATGCTCATCCAAAGATGTTTTCAAACATGCTAAAGAATCACCTCACACATGTTGAATACTTAGACACAGTGTAGTGAAAATATGGGTAATATGGCTAATAATTATACTCAATGTTTTTGGAAAACAAGGAAATATTTGAAACAGCACATATTCTTATTCTAAAGTTGACTGCAGCTGTCAAACTTTGAAGAATAGTCTTCATAAAGTAAATCTGCCCTCTTCACCCTTAGTCTGTCTGACTCTTCTTCATAACCCAAATACTGTTGCGTTATTATCATTTCCACCAGACAGTTAGATAGAGGGCTCTCAACCTGGCTTTCCATTCCGATTATGTCAACACTGGTTCACTGCAAGCTGGTTCTTCTGTAGATTCAAAAACTGTGTGTGTTTCTCTGTGGACGTGTTCTTGTTTTTATTACTTCGTGTGCTCTACCTCTCCAGGCCATTGTAGGAAGAGACATTAAATATCATTTATAGCTGTAGCCCTGTCATTTTTTCTTTGATGGCAACACAGGCTGGGAGAAAATTTACATAAACATATTAAATATATCATTGGGGGAAAAAGGCCAGTCTGCTAAACATATTGCTTGTTCTTTCTGGAGGGCCAAAAAAAGGACCTTTAAAATGAGTGTTCGCACAATTTCATATGACCTTAACTTCAAAAAGTGATAGGTCTAAAACATGGGTTTAAATGCCATTTACTGTCTGCAAATAGCACGGTGTTGCTAGAATTCATGTGAAAATTCATGTGTAGCTCTATAGCAACAACTTCAGTCTAACAATCTATAAGTACCTGCAATCTGTAAATTCCTTTGCAGTATGGTTTAAGTATAGTATTTGTACCTTCATCAGTTCTTGACATAAAGATAGCTTTTTGATCTCCCACCAATTCACAACAACAGCCACCTTGGGACATATGTACGGTTGAGACTTCATAATATTACAGAGTGAAACCCATGCAATTCTGTTTTTGCTAGCACTTAGCAAGATCGGGGACAAAAATCCCCTTTAAATGGGAAGAAAATAAGAGCATGCAACAAATGATATAACAACACTCAACAGGTTGGTGGGCGACAACAAACTATATGCGGTGAAACCATATCTGAAGGGAGAGACGCCTGCAGAAAAGTAAGAGGACAGAGAAGAAAAAGCATAAGCTACGTAGAAACGGTGCTCAGTGCATCATGGGAGGGCCCCTAGCACTTTGGACCTATGGAAGCATAACTAAGGGATGGCTCAGGATCACGTGACCCAGCCCTGACAAATAAGCTTTGTCAAAAACAAAAGTTTTAAGTCTAATTATAACAGTAGAGAGGATTTATACCCCTCCCTGAACCTAAACTGCTAGTTCACACATAAGAGAAGCCTGATAGTTTCCCATTCTGCTTCTACCACCACAAGTGAGCACTTCACTCTTGAGAGTGATTGGGATAATAAGGACCTATGAGGTCTTTACAGTATGATGAGGTATGATTGTTAAGGGCTTTGTATGTGAGGAGAAGGGTTTTAAATTCCATTCTGGATCACATCATCTTGATACATTTTGAAACTACAACATCTAGGTTAAGAGTTTGCATATGAGATTTATCAGTCTGTTCCTGCAGCTTCTGACAGCTGCTGTTGCCTCCACTGTATGCGTTAGTACTTTCAAATCACACATGGTTCTTGAAGCCCTTAAATGTGGGTGGTTATGTTATCAAGGTTATTATGACACAAATTTTAGATTCCTATTGACCTCCAACAACAATAGGCACATATCAAATAAATGATGTGTTCAGGGACCGTTTTACATAGGCAGGCAGGCAAGGGAGAGTTTTCTAATTAATCAGTGCTGTCAGGCATAGTTATGTTTAGTTATTAATACTCAGGATCAACACTTAAAGTAACACAGCCAAAGATAGACATTAAACATATCATTGAGGCTACTCAGAAAAATATGATAGCATTCCCATCCCGGGGGGGGGAATGTTTATTGGAACATCATGAAATATCAGTATAGTGTATACTGAAGTATGAAAATTTCTAAGATTTGATTAAAGCTGATAAAGAAGGAGTTAAATGTCTCTTTTAAACTTTTATTAAATTGATGGCACACCTTTAAGAGAAAACAACAGTGCGAGACTGAAAAGACTGTTGAGCAAATTGTGTGACAGAGGTCAGAATTCAGACTCAGACTCAAGTAGTCTCTCTCAATCTCATGGATTTCTCCTGAAAGAAACACAATTAAGCCCTTTGATCACCTCACTGTTGTGCAATAAGACTGATAGGACTTTCAGCTCTGGGAGGACTACCTCGGATCTGTTTTTTCCATTTTTTTTCCGCACTCTTTTTTTTGTCTGAAGCAGATCAAAGACCATATTTGTCAGAGAGACAGAGTATTAATATAACTGTCTGAACCACTAAGATATGTCATAAAAACTCTTCCATCAGTATGCAGTTTGATTTTCTTCTGGGAGAAAAATTGCCTCATGCTGGAATGGTAGTCCCTTGATGTTTTACTAGTGCGTTATCTCAGTCAAACTGGTATTGGTCATGGATCTAATTCTCCATGTTGTGTCGCCTCCCATATCAGTGGGCTATAATTTTTGCATGGCAGGTCAATCTTGGGTGCCTCTATAAAGAGCGAGTAAAATCCCACTGGTGTATTCCCATGGCAATTGGCATTGTACTTTAATGTTGATAAGAAGAGTTTGCGAGCATGTGTGAGTGGGGTGGATAGACAAGGAAGACAAAATAATACAGCAGAGGAGTGAATTTTCTCCTCACACAGAATAACTTCAGAGTAACTATAAGAGAACTGAACCCTGACTTGTATGCATCTTCTTGTCTCCCTTTTTCTCCCGCCTCTTTGTACCTCTCTTTCCATATGTCTCTTCCTCTGTCTGTCTCCCCCTGCCTTTTTTGTCTCTGAGCAACTCTGTGGGTGTGCATATATTATATGTAATCCAGCTGGGCAATGAGAGTGATACAAGGAAACAGAGGTAGAAATAAGCTCTTTCTTCTTCCTCCTCCTCCGGCAAATTACTATTCATTGTGACCTTTTTTTTTTTTGTTCTTGCTTCCACTTGTTCTGTTGTGCTGCTTCAGCCACAGCCATGGTGACCTGCATACAGAAATGAGAGGAGGGGGGTAAAACAAAGAGACAGATGAGTAAAAACAAGAATATGAACAAGTGAGGCTGAAAGAATCAGACAACAGAGGGGAATGTGAGGAAGTGCAAATGAAAGAGGACAATTTGACGCCGGAGAATACAGAGAAGAAGAAGAAAAGAGATGAAAGAAAGGCATACAGGAAATAATGAAGATGGGGAAGCTTGACGAAGAGAGCAGAGAGACAGAATCTGGCAGTATAAACTAAGGCTGTCATATCGGCTTTGGCCAGAGAGACAGGGACAGCCTCATGATGGACACTGACAGTTGTTTGCTGACAGGTGTGAAATCTGTTGAATGTTGAACAGGCCTCTGATGTTGTTTTGTGTTTTCATTTGCTTATGTTGTTTTTCTTCCCTGGCGATACGCTCAATTAGCCCTCAATTACCTACTTGGATTGCAGGAGGAGAGGAGAGTCTTGCAGCAGGACATTCCATTCATCCATGCTATGTGGGCAAAAAGCCATGCAAATGCTCTGTGGTTACTCAACCTCTGAGCTGCATAGATGTGCAGCATTTATAGTGGTTTAGAAATGTAACTGATTTACTATTTATGTCAACATGTATTTGGAAGTTTGAACACTGTTCTTAGTCAAGAGTCTTATGAGAAGATTGATTCCATAAGTTTAGAGGTGGATTTTCTTCCCTTTGGAAAGAGTCAGGCTACCTGTTCCCAAGCACTTTTGGAATTCCTTCTAAAGCTAATATGCTCTTTGTTTTATTAATTAAAAAAAAATTCAAATGAGGAAAAACACAACACCCAGTAACTATTTGCAATGTCATTATGAGCAATTCAGTGCATTTTAATTACTATAAGTTCTTAATATTTACTTAAGTACATATTAAATGTTGTGCCTGTACTCAAGTAGATATTAGTACATATGATACTTAATCTGCTATAAGCCTAGAGTACTTATAGTATATAAAATGTTATAATTTCTATAGGTAATTATAGCATTTGCCTCCATCACATGCAATATTTAGCTCAATGTGTGTAAACACAAACAGAGAAAGGAGACTTTCCCCTTCATTTTTTTCTTAAGAGTTAACTCTGAAACTGGAGCTTGGAAAATGTGCTTTTATTGCTAGAAGTAACATATCCTGCATTACTTCTCCTGTCAGGCACATTTCCAGCTTTAAAGTCTGTGGGTCTATTAACAAACACATGGTGAGCTTCCTGCTGTGTGTGTACAAGGTTAAGACAAAGGAGGTGTGCAAATCAAAGAAAATGGTCCTTCCTTTATTGACTGTTACATAATTTAATTGACAGAACGCTCTCTTGACCTGTAATGATTGCAGGACAGAGGCACAGATCAGACACAGTAAGTCTTCATTTTTTAATCAATACTTTTGTTAAACGCACACTGGAGGATCAGTGAGGGAGGAAACAGCTGCATACACTGATGCACGCATTCTGCCCTTGGTACTCCACGCTGTGTTATTCTGCTCCGTCTCTATATAGTGAATGTAGTGACACATTTCATTAGTTTTTTATGCAAAGTCTTGTTAACACCCCACATGAAAACAAATGAGCCACCTCCTGTTTTTCACTTTGTCTCTTTCTCTCTTTGTAAAACATTTCCCCCTTTTTTTTGTTCTTGTTATGTTCTCTCCTGCCTCTCCAGTGAGTATACTGTATGACAGACTTAAAAAAAAAAATCTTGTTAGCTCGTCTGTTTCTTTCCCTTTCTGGGACACTCACACACTTTTGCATGTTGTTTGGAGAAGCAGCAGAGGAGGAGGTTAGTAGCTACCTTGTTTAGAAATCTTTTGAGAATTCTTTTTTTTTTTTAATGCATGAATACACAGAGGACACACTGTGTTTTGTAAGCAAATTGTAATTGTTGTAACTGATTAATTGACTTGATAACTTGATGAGAAAGGGTGTTTGTGATGTGTCTGAGAGACAGAACAAAGAAAAAAAGTCACCAACTTTAGCATCTTCTCAGATTGCTATTCAGCAATTTCACTTGAGTCTCAGATGTCAGTCTCCCAGTGAGATTAATGTGGAATCAAGGTGTCAGCTGACATAATACAAATTTTAAGTGACAATATACCAGCGCTTTAAATACATGTCACATTTTTGACCAGGCATTGTGATCATACAATGAGGAAGTAGTGAGTGAAAAAGTGTAAGCACTGAATGAGGTTATTGGTGACCATAGCCAGATACTGTAATTGTTTACTCAGAGATATGAATACATAATCACCATTTAACCTGTTTTAATAAGCTTGATTCCCCTGAAATTGTCAGGTTTAATCTACAGAATTAGCAAAGCAGTTCACCAAGAAGGAAAGAAAAACAAAAGGAGATGAAAAACAAGGCGAGTCTATAACACAAGTAATGAAGAAGTCCCTATATTTACTTTAAAATTTGTATTGGACAAGTAGGCTGACGTGAATGTGGACATAAATTTATTACTCTCTAGTTTTTCACTTAGCAAGCAAGCAAAACTTTATTTATATAGCACATTTGATTCCAGGTGGAAGCACAATGTGCTGCACAAGGCAAAAGCCACCAAAGAGAGTGCAGCACTGCACCATAGAGATAATGCAAAACTAAATCAATAGACAGCCAAGTGAATTAATAAAATAATTAAAACAAAACAATGAGCCATAAAATAATATAAAAAATAATATACAGTACTGTACAGAAGGCTTGAGCCACCCCTTTCTTTATGTTTTGCTTTCAAGGAGCCAGACTTTGTGATTGACAGAAGAAGACATGGCTGCCTCTGTACAGTTGCAGATGAGCAGTATCTAAAAGTCGTGTCCTTAAGAACCAGGAAAAAAAATCCAGCAAAAACCCCACACAGGACCTGAGAGATACATCTGGCCCTTCTAATCTACTGTTCACAGAAGCCTCATCTGAAATGGTCTTAGTGGAAGGGTGGCTGTCAAGGAGCCGTTCTTAAGGACGGGAATGGATTGGCCTCCCCAGAGCCTGGACCTCAACATTATTGAAGCAGCGTGGGATCATCTTGACAGGGAATGGAATAAAAGGCAGCCAACATCCAAAGAAGAGCTTTGAATATTATTCAAAGTCCAGAGAACAATTCCTGAAGACTACTTAAAGTAATCCAATTCAACTCAGTTATATTCATATAGAGCCAATTCACAACAACAGTCACCTCGTGATGCTTTGTATTGTAAGGTAAAGTCCCTGAAATATTGGAAAATTAGACAAAAGCTTGCCCAATAGAGAGTTCAGGCTGTGTTGAATAATAAAGGTGTCATACCAATTCACGGCACCTATTTCATGTTTTCCCACCAAAATATCGAGAAATGAGGAGTGGCTCAAGACTTTTGCACTATGTAGTGTAGGATAAATTCTGAAACCCATCAGCAAAACCCATACAAGGACATTAAATTCAATAAGATAATTAATAAATCTAACCAGGACAACATTAGAAAAATTAAACCACCAACATGCAGATACACACAGAAAACACCACTGTGTCCTTGAAAGAAGACACAGTCTTTAAATTAATTTTAAGACATATATTTAGACACATTATACAGTATATATATATATCCATACAGAAAGTAGGGCAAAAACACACAAGCATATGAAAACACCACATGCCCTTGCCCCTGACACAAAGGGCATGTTTATAGGATTATAAGTAAAAGGAAGGATCAAAGTGCTTTGATGCAGGGTGTGAGAAGTCTTTACTCCAGTCATATGCATGAATCACCAAGCCTCAGCAAGTCCTTAAATGACCTGTCAGCCCTGTACATTGTTCATTTAGACAAATTATTTAAATTGCTTTGAGTGCCTTTCTTGAAGCCCACTCAGAGGTTAAGTTGATTTTGCAGATTGAGGCAAATACACACCCGGCTATGCAAATGCTCTTGTTTTGGCACTCGACAGTGCACTAAATCTGAAGGCACACATCCAAATGCAAGTCAAAGTGAAGGAGAAAGCAAAGTACATTGACAGAAACTGCACATATCGGCATAGTTATTGTGCCGGTACGTGGTGTTCGTTGGGACAGTATTGTGTCAGTGAATTACATCATTGAGGTGGTGTAGTAGAGCAACCCCACCACCACCATCACCCCTTTTTATCTCCTCATAGAATATTCATCATGGCTGAGTGAATGAAGAATGCACTGTGTGTGTGTGTGTGTGTGTGTGTGTGTGTGTGTGTGTGTGCAAGGCATATGTCTTTTTTTTTTTTTTGTGGACATGTTTCTAGATCCAGCCTGCTGTGCTTACGCGGTTGCATTCACTTTTCCAGATGAAAGCTGCTGTGCTTGTCCTCTGATGCCAACTGTTCCCCCGTACTATAAAAGCACGCTGAACCACCACTACCACACATTCCTGCTTCCCTTTTACTCTCACTTCACTTCCTCTACACTGCCTCTGTTGTCAGCTGAATCTACAAGCAAACAGGGAGTCTAAGTTACTGATAGGGCGGACTACAGACATTATTGTTAAGTTACAGAGGAACACTAGAATCCTTTTATTACCAACCTCCCCCTGGAATATTGATGGGGCTTTAGCATTGCAAGACACCAAGACCTTTAAGTGATTATTGTCATCTGATCGGTTCAAATCATTCACAAATAACAAAGAACAAATATACCAACACGTTTCTTTTTACTTGCGCAAGGAGGAAAAACCTCGTCCTCTGAGCTCAGCTCCCGAACCAAGGGAAGTGACCTCTCACTGAACAAAGAGGAAGTGGTCTCCTGGCTATCAGCTTCCTTGCAGCGGTTTTATTCCAGAATTTCACAGTAACATCACGTGGGTTACATAAAACTCAGTTTACAGCATGTAATAAACAGCATTCTTGGCTCTTTCCTTACCATATATGGTAAAAGCATCCTGTGGAATGTGTATACGTTACATGGTGTACGTGACATACGTGAAAGTCCGTGTCTTATACACATCTTATATGTGTGAATGTGTATGTATGTTATATGTGTAAATGTATAAATGTGTTTCTTGCAAACTTCAAAAATAAAACAACAATGTAATGTAAACTTATAAAGACAGAATATATGATAATTTCAATGTAAACAGAAGAATGTTCACACAATAATTCTAACACTTCTCTATAATAAGGCAAATCACAGTTCTCTTTTTCTGTGCCGTCATGTCATCACTGTAATCCACCACTATGAAATGCAAACATTTCAGAGGCAAAAGATAATTATAAAACTTTTCAGTGCCATAAAAATTAGAACAGAGAGGGGAAAAAGAAGAAGGTGTGCTTAAGAAAGCAAATACGGGTATTTATGTAAATGGAGCCAAAATATTTGAGCAAAAGTTTAGCTGTGAGCAGGAAATGATCCAAAAGAGTTTTCACTTTGTCTTTCTACAAGGCAGGAGGAAAACGAAAGGACGAGGGAGAGTGATAAAACCTGTGATGCATTCGGATGCAATACAAATACAGCGGGAGATAAACAGAAATGAAAAAAGTGTTGTTGAGTAAAGAGGTGTCAAGGCAAACATTTCACCTTTGTGGAAATCACCTGTAGATTGAAAAAAAAAACTGATTAACATTGCAGTGGAAAACAAAAATAGGTTTATAAAAAAATAATAAGAAAAAAGAAAACTTGAATTGAATTATGAAAAATATTGTTAACCAGATGCAGCCACTGGAATTGAATGCTGGGAATAAAAACTACACTGTTATTTTTGGGATGCAAAAGCAGACAGAATGGGACAGAAACAGGCTACACTGGCCTTGTGGAAATGTTTGCGTCGGGCCTGCCAGTCATTTAACATTTGACTGTGGCAATTTGAGCCTTGATTTGCATTGATTGATTTTCTCCACTTGAGTGGGGGAGCTGTCATGGGATTAAATTTAGCTACCATTACGCGAGCCCCCCCAGTGTTATTGCTTTTCCATTATCCCGTTGCTTTTGTGCATGTGTACATGTGTACATACAGTGTGTGCGTGTGTCTGTCTGAGTTCCCATGAAGCAAACTTATGTACAGTATGTGGTACTGGACTAAGGCTCAATGTGATCAAAGTGCCTTTGATTAAACCATGCCCTCACATCAACCACTTACACTCACAAGTATGTGATGTTAGCTCAAATCATACACAAACACACACACACACAACTGCATGCAGATCTGGAATTTCCCTATCAGACATGCACACAAGCACATGCAGTCATTTGCGCTCATAGCTATGCATACGTCCCCAGCTTCAAACACCAGTGATTTGACATTTCCTTCAGAGCTCTGCTGTTCATGACACGGCATCTTTCCCCATGTGGGCTTCACAGCCTCAGAAGTAAGAACCAACTTTACTTGCTTCACACACTCCAAACTTCTGTCCCCCTGCTCCCTCTCTCATTACTGGCTCCCCCTCTGGACTGCCTGGGGTCTATTTCTACTCCGTAACAGTGTGTATTATGTGAATGTGCAAAACTGAATCGTGTGAATGTGTCTGTGTATATATATATATATATATATATATATATATATATATATATATATATATATATATATATATATATGTATATATATATATATATATATATATATATATATATATATATACAAGGTAGTCCCAGTGTCTATGTGCAAATCAGCATACTCACAGGGATGTGTTGTGTGGCTGTGTTTAATCATCAGCTCTCAGAAGACATTTTGCTGACGTGTTGCTTCATGAGGGTAAATGAGGCTTAACTTCACTAAGTTAGTTACTTATGCTACTGATAATGAAGCTCTTCTGCTGTGTGAATGTCACTGCCTAATCTGTGTGCCCGAGTGAATATCGTTGGAACAGTAATGCAAGTACGCGTATGAATTTGTCTTATCTCTGGGATATTGGTTTTGTGCTTTTAAACTGATGAATTGTAGCTTTGAAGACAGACACAATGGACCTAAGGTATCACTTTGATTCACAGAACAGTAAAAAGGTTTGAGGTTGATATGATCACAGTTTTAAAATATAGTGATCAAAGTCTTTCAATCCTTTTAAAAGAACTCATTTAAGTTTTTATCTATCAAAGCTTTAGTGAGCTACAGAAACACCCTGGACAGTAATGGAACTCGATGTTAAAATCTTTCTTCTTTTTTTTAAATCAGGAATTTTCTGATGTTAATTTAATATTGGAATTAGGGACTTCTCTTTCATATCCACTACATAATAGACCTAAGCATAGCAACTAAGCACCTAAGCTAAGTGTCTATTTTGGAAGGGAGCTTTGATGACATTTCGAGAACAACCTCACATGTGATGCCAGCAGCCAGGATGTTCAGTGTTCCAGCTTTACAATAAAAAAAATAAAAGTAAAATTACAAATTAAATAATTTAGTGTACATTGCATCAGATGGTAGGTTGAATCAAGCCCAATAGTAAGCTGTCTTTTTAATAACAGAAACGTGGAATATTGTGTTTGATATTATTTTTGAAATTAAGCTTCCAACCAAAAGGTGGGGATAATTGGATTACCTAGATTTATGTAAAGTGAAATTGTGTGTCAATAAAAGGTCATTATTCTTCAGAAACTTCCTCTGGGAGTGTAACAGGCCGTGCCAAGTGGGAGCAGACCCCAGGACAGGCTAAGGGCATGCTGCAGGGACTACATCTCTCAGCGTGCCTGAAAGCACCTGCTCAGCAACTTCGACAAACTCTAGGAGGAATCAAAAGCTGGCCTGAGTATTTCTGGGATAAAGTGATATATATTTTCTCAATATGGGGAATAGGCTCCTGGGAGATGTCAAAATGTCATATGCATTGGGTTTTCTGCAGTTAATTGGAATGATGCAGAATTTTTAACATGATTTAAAAATCATATATAGCTACCAACTTCCAAACTGCTTAGTTTGAACCTTTGCCTTTTATTAGTTAAGTTCAAGTCAGAAGCAACCGAGTAGCCAGAGAGGTTAAAAAGATTCCATAGAAGTTGTGAAGCTCACCTTTGATGTAGTGATCAGATGCTTGATCCTTGTGTTATAAGTTTCTGGCGGGCGTATATCTCTTGAACCCTACATGATTAACTTTGTGGAAGGGCAAAGGAAGTTCTTTCAAAAGAAAAGAATTACACACTGACCTGTGATCTGTGACAGAGTGACTACACAGGCGCTGACAGAGGAACGAACTCCCTCCTGACCTTTATAATTCATTCTTCCTCGTAACCCCACATCCACCAGCATGCAATGAGCTAGAGGGTAAAGGAGGTGAATACATCAATACATACTGTAGCTTCGATCCAGTAGTCACTGTTGGCGAATTCAAAGTGTAAGCTAATACACATTCTTACATTTTTGTTATTGAATCTGAACACTGGGTGAGGATCAGTTATAAAACAGCAATCCGATTATCTCAGGCCTTTAGGTTAGAGGACGGTGTCTCCTACTCTCAACGTGGCATCTTTCAGGTATTCATGAACAGAAAAGGGTGGACATGTCTTTTATGCCAGTGAGTGCTGCCGGCACTAGTTTGTCTTATTAATGCAGCAGAGGGGTCCCTATTAATACTAAGACTTTATTGATCCTGCTAGACCCTCTGGCTGAAGATGAATGGCGCTCACATATTATCACAGCTCCGAAATGGGCCTTCACATATCTGTGACATTTCCACCATAGACGGCTGTAATTTCCAAAGCGACACAACCCATCCCTCGCGCTTTTATTTCCACCCTCTTATCTTTTTTTTCCTCCCTGCACTCACGCTTTACGCTTTTTCTCTTCCCACATTGCCCTTTTCTGAGTTTCTGCTCTTGGCTACTTCCTGTTATCAGTCCTTCATGCCTCTTACCTTCTGCCTTTTTTTTTTCACACCTTTTGCCATTTTGCTCTTTTCTTACATTTCATCACTTCTTTTCAGCCTGTCTGTCTTACATTTATGTCTCACTTTATAGCTATCTTTCTCTTTCCCGGTCTTCTTCATTCTAAATGGTCTCTGTTTGTCTTGTCCTCCTTATACACTGTTTTAGCTCACTTTTTTTTTCTCATCTGGTGCTTTACCAGTCCTTGTCAATGCTCGCTCTCAGCCGTGACCCCAGCCTCTCACTGGGGTCTTTTTTATTTATCTCTTTTGCTTTCTCCATCTTCTGTCTTTCTCATGCTCGCTTTCTTTGCGTTTCCCTCAGCAGCTTTGCTTTGTTTAGCACCCAGCAGACAAGACTGCTGACAAAGGTGCGCAAGAGCATATTTAAAATGTCACTGGCAAAGTGACAAAAGGTCATATGGAAAGTAAGAGACTCCCAGCACAGTTTGGACTGACTGCTAAACAGGCATTTGTGCCTCTTATGTGTGTGTTGGGGGGAGGTATGCCAGCACATTGTTTGTTAGCGTGTGTGTTTTTGTGCATGTGTCTTTTTTTTTTCCTTTTCCTGCTGGACAGAAAAAATAAAATGAAATGAAAATGTCTGTGGATTAGTATGCCTGTGCATAGTAATGCATGGATATTTTCATTGCTCTCTGTGTTTATGTCCACATACAATGTGTGGGTGTCTGTGGTTATATGTTGGGCTTACAGTATGTGTCTGTGTTGCTTGTTTATGCCACTGGCATCCTTATACCTGAATGCTTTTCCCTGCCTGAGGTGAAGCCTTGAGCACCTTCCAGTTTGATGAGTGTGATTCTAAAAAAAGAAAAAAAATGGAAAAGAAAAAGAAACTGGTACTGGCAAGACACACTGCCACACAAAGAGTATAAGATTGTGCATTGACCTAACGGTTGCTAGTTTAAATCCCAAGGGCTGGAGCAGAGGAAGTCAGTCAGATAGCTGTTATATTTGTGGGGTTCAGAAAACTTTTCAGGTGCCAGGTAGAAATCTGACTATTTGTTGTTGTTGTTGTTGTTGTTCCTCTTCTTCTAATTTAACAGCTGGCCCATGTAAACAAGGTCTAACAGTAATGTTGACTGCAGTGCGGTGACCCTGGTTAAAATAAAATGAAATAAAATAATTGATGCATTGCGTGTGCATTATTGCAAAACTCTTTAATTGTCCTTTAATTTCAAAGTCAATTGTCTGCAATATGGATGATGATTAATGGCATGATATGATATTTTTTGTCTCTTTGTAGACATAAGCTACCAGCACACGTCTGCATCTTGAAATAGTCATGGAAGCTTTAGCACTTTAAATGGAAAAAAAAAGCTCTAAAGTCATCCATCCATTTGCTTCCGCTTCTTCTTTTCAGGGTCACGGGGGGGCTATTACCCAGCTGTCACAGACGGGAGGCAGGGTGCACTCTGGACAGGTCTTTGTCTCAGGACTAACACAGAGAGACACTCACATTTACACCTATGGGCAATTTAGACTCAGCAATTAACCTAACCCCACTATCTGCACGAGTACCCGGAGAAAACCCACACAAAACCAGGGAGAAAAGGCCCCAGCAAGGTGGTGGATTTGATCTCAAGACCTTCTTGCTTCGAAACAACAATACTAACCACCATCTTGCTCATAAGTCATTTTATTCATTTCATTTTTACTTGTCACTGTAACAACGATTCTTTTGCTGCTTAGTTTGATGTTAGGACTGGTGTATGTTCAGTTCACAAGATTTGGAAGCTGCTGTCAGTATTTAATACCTGGTAATCAAGGGTTGCAGATATTTGGCTTTTGAAGATCATCTGAAACCTCAAACATCAAAATCTGCGGCGCATGACACATTCTGACATGAAATATTTAAAAAAATATATAATAAAAACAACTAAACAAAACAAAACTCTGTGTTTTTGACAGTGTGCATCTGTTGACAGTGCAAGCTTCCTGCGCGCAATTCCCCACCTCATATTTTTTCAGTCCCCATCGCTATTTTCTAATGAACTGTATAATTAGTGATCTTACAGTACAGTCTATATTATTGCAATCTTAGAGCTAATTAAAAGAAACAAAGAAGGAAATGATAGTTTTCCATGTGAAAGATAATTAAACTTGAAATCTGTTTTTGCATGAGGGGATGGTGAATTCGTAAAGGATTAAAGGGTAAAGTCACGGTTCATTGAGAAATAAAATAACACACACACACAGAAACAACAAAAAAAATCTAAAGATCTTTTTTTAAAAAGGGGGGATTTACACAGTAAAGTTCAGCAGGCAGGCAAAGATAACAAAGAAAAGTGAGTTTTTTTTAGCCACATCATATAGATTCCTCTTAAACCAGAGTGTTTCCATGTTTCTCTTTTTCCATATTTATTACCCAGCTTGTTTTTACCTTGAAAGCACCTTTAATGCGGGCAAGCTGAGAGCTGCTGTCTGGAGTGACTCATTTCACAATGCTCTTGTTTTTTTCAAGTGTGTTAGATAGCACTTAAAGTTGTCATTTGGAGTTGTTTTTTCCTGCTAGCACTTGATGTTCTGTACGTGTCTCATTTGCAGTTTGAGGTTTAGATTTCCCTCATTCTCCTGGTACATATACTGTATATATAGCCATCTGCTTTCCTGTCTGTACCTCCAGGTCTCTCCTTCCCTTTGTCTCACAATAATGTGGTTGCATAATCCATCTCTGGGGGAAAGGGTAGCTCCATGATGCATTTGTGTGCAGTGTGTACAGGGCCTGTAATTATGAGTCTTTTACATTGACTTGTATGGAACCACCAAAGGGTCTGTGTAAAAAAAAAAAAGAAGAAAATAAAGAAAAAAGAGCCATGGTTATGGTTCGGAATCCATATTCTGCGTTTATAAGCAGTGTTCATGAATTTATTATTCTTACTTAAAACCTTACATTTAGAAATTATTTCTTCCTTCAGAGAAGAATGAATGGAATGTTTTGACAGGAACTGCATTGCCAAGTAAATATGATTTATCTAGATTTAAGGGTAGACTATTGCTATTTTCTGTTTTGCACTTCATACTTCACAGCTTGTGTAACATTTATATTATGCTTTGTGTTCTGATTGTCTAAAGAAAGACTCCACTTCCAAAATCATGAGCACAGTTTGCAAATCCACAATTTTGCATCTGTGAGCATGGAAGGGTTTGCATCTGTGGGCAGAGATTGTAAAAATTTGTGCTCATGGATTATAAACATGAAGCTACCAGTTTACATACTCTTTTTTTATTTTGTTTTTGTTTTGCTTGTTTATTTCTTTTTGTTTTTCTGTTATTTTACCTTTGAATAATCAAAAGCAACTCAGGCTAAGTATGCATTGTCTCTTTTAACCTTTAATCACCCTCTCTTTCCTTATTCATGATTTTTTTTCCTTTACCTAAATCCATTTTGTGTTCAATAACATAATTTCTTTCATGTAGTGCCAGTTAAAACAGTTCTTCTCAAAACACTTTACAATGAAGAAGCAAACAATGTAACTAAAGGATGGATGGATGGATGGATGGATGGATGATGGGAATGTATAGACAGAAAGATGTCAGCAGTGTGTCAGCAGTTTTGATGAGTTGATGGCAGAGCTGACACAGCACTGGGAATAAGTGGCCAGCCCTCTGCCTATCCTTATGTCCGCTCACTCCGTCCTCCATCCATTTAGCTACACTATCCATCTATCCCCTGTCAAACTTTGTTTCTCATTCCTGCATGCAGGGAAAGAGCGATAGCCCAAAATTAGAGTGATAGGGAATCACAGGGCAGTCTTCAAACATACACTGACCAGTGCACTTCCACCATAACCTCCAACTCTCACATCCTTTCAATGTTTCTGCCTCCTTAAGTACACTTTTTCACAGCCAGCAACAACACAGATTGACAGGGTAATGGTGTTCTCATGATTCATTTTTATTTTGGTAATATTGTTGCCTGGAATTAAATGATTTGATACAGTTATTCTTGTATTTTTGTTCCAGAAAAACTAATCTATTTATTGTTACTGTACAAAATAAATGATCTGAAACACTAGGAGCAAAAGTTCTCCAAACCTAACTTCCCAGAATGATGAGCGACAATTATATTCTGTTACTGGAAGTTATGCTTTATGCTAGAGTGGCCCTGACAGACTGTATTAAGGCTGCTTAGTGAGAGGATGTTGCTCCTCTAATTGGTCCCTTGGGAATGAATGGGAATGTGCCTTCCAGCTTGATTGTTTGACCTACTAGTTGTGAGTTTCATAGTCAATAGCAGGTCAGTGGCTGTGACAAAGTGCACGGCCTGCTCTCTGATCCTCTTTGCCAGAACAATTGTGGGTTCAGTGCGTCCTAGTGCAAAATGATGCCCTACCCAGCTGTTTGACAGCACAGCTGATCTGTCCCTTCCTGTTGTATATAAAGATGCTGCAGCACTTTCCTCACTGGTAGACCAGGTCAGGCTGAAGGCGACCTTGCTGCCCTTCCTTCTTGCAAGCATTTTCCCAGATGACATAATTTTTGTCAGACTCGGAGCCTGAGGACATATGGTCAGCAGATATAATAGGACACATCCAGAGAGATATCATCAAACTCAAGGACACAAAATGAGTCGTGATTTTAGTGTAGAACAATGCGTTGAAAGCATATTTTGTATCTTTCTTAGTCAAAATTTTTGCTGTCGATGGCTGCACAAGTTTTTTTTTGTCTTTTTTCATTAAAAAAATTAAGAATGACCTTTTCTTTAGTTTGTCTTGATCTTTAATTTTTAACCATATAAAAATGGAAAATGACAGGTAAGGTAAAACCTAACCGAGTAAGTGGCGGTGATTATTGAATTTACATCAGTTATCAACAATAACATCACTTATGTCAGCCTAATTAATTAGAATAAACCATAACCTGAAAATGGGATGTGATATATATATATATATATATATATATATATATATATATATCACACACACACACACACACACACACACACACACACACACACACACACACACACATACAGCGGGTATGGAAAGCATTCAGACCCCTTTAAATTGTTCACTCTTTGTTTCATTGCAGCCATTTGCTAAAATCAAAAAAGTTCATTTTATTTCTCATTAATGTACACTCAGCATCCCATCATGACAGAAAAAACAGAAATGTAGAAATTTTTGCAAATTTATTTAAAAAGAAAAACTGAAATATCACATGGTCATAAGTATTCAGACCCTTTGCTGTGACACTCATATTTAACTCCCATGCTGTCCATTTCTTCTGATCCTCCTTGAGATGGTTCTAATCCTTCATTGGAGTCCAGCTGTGTTTAATTAAACTGGACTTGATTAGGAAAGGCACACACCTGTCTATATAAGACCTCACAGCTCACAGTGCATATCAGAGCAAATGAGAATCATGAGGTCGAAGGAACTGCCCAAGGAGCTCAGAGACAGAATTGTGGCAATTTCTGCAGCACTCAAGGTTCCTAAGAGCACAGTGGCCTCCATAATCCTTAAATAGAAGATGTTTGGGACGACCAGAACTCTTCCTAGACCTGGCCGTCCAGCCAAAATGAGCAATCGTGGGAGAAGAGCCTTGGTGAGAGAGGTAAGAAGAACCCAAAGATCACTGTGGCTGAGCTCCAGAGATGCAGTAGAGAGATGGGAGAAAGATCCACAAAGTCAACTATCACTGCAGCCCTCCACCAGTCGGGGCTTTATGGCAGAGTGGCCCAACGGAAGCCTCTCCTCAGTGCAAGACATATGATGGCCCGCATAGAGTTTGCCAAAAAACACATGAAGGACTCCCAGACTATGAGAAATAAGATTCTCTGGTCTGATGAGACAAAGATTGAACTTTTTGACGTTAATTCTAAGCGGTATGTGTGGAGAAAACCAGGCACTGCTCATCACCTGCCCAATACAATCCCAACAGTGAAACATGGTGGTGGGAGCATCATGCTATGGGGGTGTTTTTCAGCTGCAGGGACAGGACGACTGGTTGCAATTGAAGGAAAGATAAATGCAGCCAAGTACAGAGATATCCTGGAAGAAAACCTCTTCCAGAGTGCTCAGGACCTCAGACTGGGCCGAAGGTTCACCTTCCAACAAGAGAATGACCCTAAGCACACAGCTAAAATAACAAAGGAGTGGCTTTGGAACAATGATGGCAATAAATATGAATGAGAAGCTAACATTCACTATGAGTTTTCAGCTTCTGTCTATTTTATTTATATATTTTTTATTATTATTTATATATTTTTATATTTTATATATATATGTATATATATATTTTCTTTTTCTTTTGGCTGTGAGAGTACGCCCGAGAGAACCCACACAGGAGGTGGTTTGAGCCCAGATCCTTCTTGCTTTGAGACCAGAGTGCACAACAGAAGTTTATTGTTAAAGTTTGACATTAAAAAAATGGCTGTAAATGGGTTATAAAGCATTAACTTTTTTCTGCTTCGGAAGTGGGGATTCCAGAAAAAGTTAGAATTAGTTGGTTAGGGTTTGGAAGATAATGGCTTGCATTAAAGTACTCTGCTTCACAACATTTACCCCATATGCTGAAAAATGTTGCTAATTCTTCAACCAGTGTTGCTAATTTGTGTTTTAATTTGATGCCAAGGGGTCTTGAACAGACATCCGCACATGATGATGATTCTCAAAATGAACACTTTGTGTATATCTCTGAGACAGCAGCAGCTTTCACAAAACTGCAGTATTTTAAGCCCCGGGAGTGAATATAGGTTAATAAGGCAATATCAAGCTTCTCTTAACAATGCTTGCAATGTAACTTAGTAAAGTAATATGTACTATTTTAAACAGAATTCTTATTTATTATTAAAATAGTACATATCAATGTGGCTTCATTGCCTTCTGAATAAAGCATGACAGCGTTTTTACTGTCATTTAAATTTGAGCTTTTTTACCTCTCCATTACAGTATGCTCTGTTTCACTGCATGTGTGGATCAGTTGTGTGTGGGTGTTTCTACCTGCCTTTCCCCACACACAGACTGGGAGGGAGACAGGTAGACAGGTGACTAATGTTATTTGATTTGAAAACAACTCCTGACACTTATGTGAGTGCGGGAAAAGCTTTTGCAGCCATCGTCAACCCCAACAAAACAAAATGAAAAATGAGAGACAGAGAAGCATCTTCGGAGACACATCGACCACGGTGTTTTCTGTACAATCAATTCATTTACAAACTAGCACAAGTGAGCTGAATAGATTAGATCTGCCTCATAGATTGCCCCATTGTCAGAAATAAACAACTTTTTTTTTCCTTTATTTTTTTCTTCTGGTATCAGCATAATTGCACCTTAGTTATTGCCTTAACCTGACTTCTTAAACACAATGCAATCTTACTTGACATAAAATATAAACAGAAATCTTGTTTTAAAAACGATACCTTAGATACATGTAATTCCATGTGTTTGACATCAACCTCAAATTAATTACTATCAAAATAATTAAGTCCAAAATTTGATAGGAATGAATATAATTTACATCAGGTTTTGATTGTTAAATCTGTCAGCAGGTAGAGGGGAAATTTGATTATTGTCCAGCCTCAGGTACTCATGGGTTTTATGATAATATGGTTACTGCTCTGCACATACAGTAAATGTCTTCAGTGATTTCCTGCCTTAGTTTGGTTTCTCCTAGCAGCCTCAGCCTGCCTTTGTTGAGCATGTGTACTGCACGTGTGTTTTGCTTGTGTGAGGCAAGAGAGAGGGCTGTGTTTCTTATTAATGAAATATGAAACTATGCTGAGAGTTGTTAATAAGTCCATACAGGCCTGCGTACCACAGAAAAGTATTCTCTGACTGCTTGTGGTGTGAGCTGAAGTAGATCAGCTGCCATGTGTCAGTGTGTGTGTGTGTGTGTGTGTGTGTGTGTGTGTGTGTGTGTGTGTAGAGAGAGAGAGAGAGAGAGAGAGAGATTATGAGCATGTGACCACAGTCTGTACTGTGTGGGATCACTGTCACTGGGCTGGTGACCAGGAAGTAATGAAGCTTAGAAACTGTTAATGAGCCCATCACCATGGCAACACACTACCTACAAGGCATTTCATCAGAAAACGTCTTGATAAAATCATAACAATGAGAGGCAACCGCATCAGAAGCTGACATTTGGTTTGCCACTAAACTCATTTTGGTCCTGCAGTGGTAGGTTAACAAGGATGTGTGTGTGTGTGTGTGTGTGTGTGTGTGTGTGTGTGTGTGTGTGTGTGTGTGTGTGTGTGTGTGTGTGTGTTTATGGTCATGGGAAATTGAGTGGTTGGGTTGCTCACTGTGTGTGAACATATCGTCAAGAAAGAAAGAAAAACACACCTTCACACTCACACTGCTGTCGTTAGGTGATTAGATTAACACCGGTTTACATTATTATTTTAGATTCAATAGGACTCATACAGGTTGCTTTCATTACTGAGCAAATATCTGTTAAAATAATAATTTCTGCAGTGATTGCTTCATTAAAACAATGCACTTGAAATTGACAGCAAGCTACTTCCATTGGACAGGGCAAATAAACTTAAATTTGAACACACATTATCAGGAGAGGAAATGTGGATTCTGGAAAGAAAATTCAAGATATTTGGAGCAGTCGTGTTTTGAAGAGCATGCAGCTGGAGACGAACTTTTTTTTGTGGAAGTTTTAAATTAGTTTCTGCTCTACTTAGGTACCGTTATGTGCTGGTTGAGGGCAATCAACAGATCTCAGCAAGCTTTGTAAAGAGGGTTGAAAAGGTCAGTCTATGAACCAGACTCACAGAATATACAGCAACCTGTGATTAGCTTTGCAGGTTGAATCATTCTCTGCTGCTTTTAGCTGCAGTTCAAACAATAGTTTTCTTTTCTTTTCACCAGCAGAAACCCACCAGTTTTCTAAAGCCAGCAAGCGAAACTATGCTGAGAGCTGTTAATAAGTCCATACTGCCCTGCATACCGCAGAAAAATATTCTTTGAATGCTCGAGGTATGAACTTAAGTAAATCAGTTGCCATTTGTCAGTTTGCAAGACACATGGCACCCTTGCAGGTTGAATCATTATTTGCATCTTTCAGCTGCATTTCAAACAATAGTTTATTTTCAGTTTTGTTTTGTTTTTTTGTTTCATTTTGTTTTTTGTCAGCAGAAACCCACCTGTTTTATAAAGACAGCAAGAGGCAGGTTGACATGGCTCATTTCAAAATCAATCACGTTATTCTAGCCATTAGTATAATAAATCAAATGAGGTACAAACACGGGGACAGGGAAAGCAAATGTGCTGATAAACTAAATTCCTGCAATTTATGTCAAAGGGCCCAGATGTTTGGAAGATAAATTGGATGTGAAAACTCTGGATTTATGTAATTACAACAATTAAGCATCAGAGCAATGAATTATGTGTTTATATTAATGTGATTGTTTGTGACATTTTGTGCTAAAGTAAATTTGTCTTTTTTTCCCCTCCCTGCTGGCATACCCCACACTGACATCCACAGGTAAGTTTGTTGTTAATGGCCATGTGAATGTTGGTGTATGTCTGTTTGTTTACATGTACACTCGCCTGAGCTTTCTGTCATTCAGTCTCTTTGTGTAATGGTGTTCTTTCCTAATGATATCAAAACTTTTTATACCTACAGATAAAACTTCAAACTACTTTTGACTTTTTTGACACTGACTAACAATTATTTTATTTATTTTTTCAGTAGCGGCTTCTTTGTTTCCCTTTAAAGGAAATTATAGTCATTTTTTTTTCTTTAAGGGATAGATAAATTGAGTTACATAGGTCTGATTGCTTCTAAGAAGCTAAAAGTAACCAAATTATATGCTTCTGATTGCTTTAGCTTGAATTAGATATTACCGTAAGCCACTAGCTAATAATACCAAGTTTCCATGCACAGTCATTCTGTCAATGTGTCAAAACTGTTTAAGAAAAGAGGAGATGTAATTATGTAGTATTCTTCTAGTGGAAAGGTGGCAGCTGCTGATTCAATGTTGTGCAGTAGTTCAATGTTGTGTAGTAGTCCTTTTTTCCTCTGTGGTGATGTGTGGATGTGCGGCAGGTGATTAATTTTAAAGGTGTTTCTTGTTATTTCCCCCATGACTCTCTATTATGTCTCTATGTTATTTTTTCCCACTCGGGTTAATTTATTGTACAGTTGCTGACTTTGTATTGTATTGATATGCCTGTGTTTGTTGTGAACGCTAAACCGCATTCATTTTTGGTCTTCTTTGGTAATTATCAGGTTGTCCGGCATAATGGACAAAGTGGTGTTAAATTGCCATTTCAGGATTTGGAGTGGCCTTTGTGTGTTTGGGTAGGTGTGTGTCACTCCTATTGTTTGTCTCAGGTGTTTCAAAGTGAATTGGAAGTTTCTTTAAAATCTGGCAGAGAGAATATTAAAACAGATGGCATAAAATAGATTTTTCTTTCTCTTTTTTTCTTTCTTTCTTCTTCTTTTTTTGGTAATAACAGATGTGTGTGAGAGTGGTTATGTTTTCCTTTGTTCTTGTCACATCTGTGCCTGTGAAGATTGCATTATTTTGCTCATGTCTTTGTGTTTCTAAATGGGATTATGGCAGCTCTGTGCGAAACAACCTAGTAGGCTGCAAACTGTATATAAGATTGCATATGTGCAGATATGTTCAGTTTAAAAGCATGTATCCATTTTACTTGTGTCCACATGGCCTTTATTCAACTTTCTCAAGTTATTCATCATATTCAACGCCTTGTCCACCATGTACCATGAAACACCTTGAGCTTGTTGCCACCAAGCACTTCTTGACGTCATTATACATTTATGACTACCTTGGAGGGACGTTCCGGGCATCAGCTTGTCAGCAACTCATTAGTGAGAATGCAGGCAAATGGAACAGCTTGATACAGTATCCTGTCACCTTCCCCACCCTTACCCCACCCTTCACTTTAATGAGCCACATTTGCAAGGTGTGAGACAAAAAGGTTTCTAGCCCGTCCACATCAACATGACAGCTATTAGGAGACACCAACAGCTGTTGGAAGGTGGAATTGGAGATGAGGAAGTAAGAGAGGGAATGACAGGCTGAAGTAGTAAAGGAGGGAGTGGAGAAAAGAGGAAGAGGGAGAGAAATAGCTGCCAGCCAGGGCAACAGACAATGAAAGAGATGGGAAGTACAGCTGGTGATGGTCATCCTGCTCCTTGGGCCATACTTGTCCTTCGTTAGACACATCACCTTGTTGGGGAATGAAGGATAGAAAAATGAAGGAAAAGCAAGAGGCAGGGAATGGGGGAAAAAAAGGTGATGCAAAAGGCCACCGGAGCACAAATAAGAATAACATAATATAGTGGCACCAACTCTGACACGTGCTTTCATTGCAGCAGTCATCTCATTAGCTTTGTCATTGCAAAGTCTGCTCAGGGCTGTTGTTACCATTAGCCATTTACAGAGTTCAAAAGAGTACAAGAGACCAAAAAGAGGACACAGAAGGGAAAAGTTGGAAACAAATTTAAATTCATGGTAATAGATAGAGAGTGAGGAATGGACACTGAGGGCGTGTCCATCATGTCACACCACCAAAAAGCTACAATTATGCCTTTTTAGAACTTTTAAAATATTGATATTACAGTATAATAATGATGGTTAAGATGTGGTTTTATAATTACACCCTTTGAAACATGCATCATGATAAAACTGCATAATGCGTGATTTTTTCTGAAGATGTGTGAAAAGAGAATTTCTGTGTCACACTGAACAAAAGAAGAGAAAAAACCTTTGTTTTCAAATTTGGCTCGACTCTCATTGTCTCTCTTTCATTATTTCTCACACCAGCAGTTTGTTTTTAATTGCATATATTGTAGGACGGCTTTTTTACATTTGTGCAATATTTATAAAATTAGAAACATCCTTTCTCAGACTGATGCTGAAAAGTTCATCCATGCATTTATTACTTCTAGGCTGGACTACTGTAATTCATTATTATCAGGCTGTCCTAAAAGCTCCTGAAAAGCCTTCAGCTGATCCAAAATGCTGCAGCTAGAGTACTGACAGGGACTAGAAAGAGAGAGCATATTTCTCCCATATTGGCTTCTCTTCATTGGCTCCCTGTTAAATCTAGAGTAGAATTTAAAATTCTTCTCCTAACATACAAGGTCTTGAATAATCAGGCTCCATCTTATCTCAAAGACCTCATAGTACCATATCACCCCAATAGAGCACTTCGTTCTCAGACTGCTGGCTTACTTGTGGTTCCTAGGATACTTAAAGTAGAATGGGAGGCAGAGCCTTCAGCTTTCAGGCCCCTCATCTGTGGAACCAGCTCCCAGCTTGGATTCGGGAGAAAGACACCCTCTCTATTTTCAAGATTAGGCTTAAAACTTTCCTTTTTGTTTCAAGCTTATAGTTAGGGCTGGATCAGATGACCATAAACCACCCCTTAGTTATGCTGCTATAGGCCTAGGCTGCTGGGGGGGGGTGTCCCATAATGCACTGTTTCTTCTCATTCACCTTTATTTACTTGTTTATACTTCACTCTGTATTTAATCATTATTATTAATCTCTGGCTCTCTTCCACAGCATGTCTTTTGTCCTGTCTCTCTCCCCCAGCCCCAACCGGTCACAGCAGGTGACTGCCCCTCCCTGAGCCTGGTTCTGCTGGAGGTTTCTTCCTGTTAAAAGGGAGTTTTCCCTTCCCACCGTAGCCAGGTGCTTGCTCATAGGGGGTCGTTTTGACTGTTGGGTATTCTCTGTGTTATTGTAGGGTCTTTACCCACAACACAAAGCGCCTTGAGGCGACTGTTTGTTGTGATTTGGCACTATATAAATAAAATTGAATTGAACTGAATTGAATCTCTAGTAAACCAGTAGCTTGTACCCATAAAATCAAACATTATCACAGTTAAGACCTCTTTCACACAGGCCTAGAGACCGGTTAGCGACTATCTGGCAACCAGGAGTTGCAAGGGAGAACTGCATATTCCCTGATTTCTTGCAAGTGGTGACTGGAGGTTGCTGGCTAATGCGGAGTGATATCAGTCACCATGAGGGTGCTGTACAACACCTCCTTGTGATTGTTTTGGTCATTAGTAGATTGCAACAGTAGTTTGCATTAAAGTTGCTGACTTGCTCACAAAAACTCGGTTGTCCTCTGCAAGTTGGTGTAAACCTTGAAAAAGTGCAGAATGGGGAACGTTCACCTTCAAAGTAAAAGTTGCACCTTGCCGTTGCACACACATTTCAAAAGGCGCAACTTTTACTTTGAAGGCAAAGGGCTCAGTTTCAAGTTTGTATTTCACTGCATTCATATGAATGGGTGAGTGTATCCAGACCTTTGACTTGTACTGTAGATTTCATGAAACAATGGAGAAATGAAGCATTGGCAAAGGACATAGTCATTGATTAAGGTATGATATATATATATATATATATATATAGCCTTTCTGTTTTGTGGTAATTAGATCAGCCTGCTAGTCTAAATTCACAAGTTCTGGGCAATCTTTTCCTCCTCGGGCTTTACAGAAGAACTAATGGAGGTGAATCAGGGGAAACCAACTCGATCTAAACAGCTAAGTATAAGTTCGTATCCATCGAGACTGACTTACAAGTCCAGAAGGCTCATTAAAGCTAAAACTTTGTGTTCATTATTAAAAGTAGTTGTAAATAATGCATTTCAGTCTGTGGTGCTGTGGTTAGAAAGTGGAGACTTGCAGTATAAATATTTAAATAGTACACTGCATTATATTTAATTTCTTACTAAAGATTAACTGTGTGATATTTACTAGTGTCTCTGCTTGTTTTGTGAATGTTTACAGTATGTGTATGGGTATCCAGCTTCCTAAGATGATTTATTTGTACTGTTAGACTGAAAAGATTTTATGCTGATATGTAAAGTTTGTAAAGTTGAAAGTTTTGGCTGCCTCTCACATGTGAGGAGGGGAGAACAGGATTGATTCTCTTAGGGAACACTTTTTTCTTTTACATGAAAGCCTCGTGTCGTGATTTTTCTTTATATGGTGGTAACATGGGCTATTGACACTGAGTTGACAGACATGCATTGTAAACATTTTTCAATGCGGTGCAATGGAATTCAAAGCCTGTACTGTATAAGACAGACAGGGTGTCATGTTTAAATTCTGACATGAAAAAAAAACACACACACAAAACTATTCAGCGTCAAGCTTCCACTGCCAACTACCTGAAGCGTCATCAAGGTTGACTCTCACTGTTTTTAAGATCAAAATTTAAGATTAAAATCTTTATTATTTTGAAAGAGCGGGTTTGTTTTTCCTTAAATAGAAATACATAGTTTCTAGACATTATCATGTATACAACATGTGTATACAGTTTGTTAAAGCTTCTTTTAAAGGGAAAAACTGTGTTCGTATATTCCCCCCGAATACTCATTTTCAGCCTAGCCAGTAATGTTTGGCGTGTGACTCATAGATCCTTCCTACCACCACCACCACCATCATCTTGCTCTCTAGTTTATTTTAATTGATTAGAATAGTACAAATATTCATTTGGAAAACAAGTAACACAGCATTGGCTCATTCAGTGCTGCAGTCATTTTGTGTTTAAATGCTTACCTCCCACGCGTCACAAAAAGAATACTTGCCTGAGACTAAATCTAGGAAAAAGGAGTCAAGCACAACATCCTCTGGCTCATAACAAATGAGGGGCTCACCAACATGTGGTGTAAATTCTGCCATGCATGTCATAGTCTGGTTGAAACATCTTTATGACAAAGCCAGAAAAAAAAAATAAGTTTGAGATGTTTGTGTGTGTGTGTGTGTGTGTGTGTGTGTGTGTGTGCACTTTATTTCTGAATTGAACAAGAGTGAGTGGTACAAAGAGGATAAGAGGCAGAGAAGGAGTAGAGAAGAACAACTTCAAGGACCCTAGCAGAGAAGAAAAAACAGTACATTTCCATAGGTGATAAAGAGTTGAGTTATGAGAGTCAAGGTGATGATGGGCAACAGAGGAGGTCCAGGAATGTGAGAAAAAAAAGAAAGAAAGAAAAGGTGGCAAGTGAGAGATGGAGCATGTGAGAGAATATGAAGGTAGCTCAGACAGACATACGCAGGAAGAAATAAAATATGAAACAAGGTTGTGTGGAGAGACATGGAGAGTGTTACTGTCTGTTGGTTTTCTAAGCCTGTATAAAGACTTCAGGGACATAATGGATAAAGTGAGTTCCCTTTGTCAGGGAGATGCTGTTAGATTGAAGCAAATGCATGTGTTGCTTTAATGGACTGCCTTGACTTAAGCTACCTACATTCAGGCTTCAGGGTAAACCAAAGAAGAAGTCCTTCTGCTTTTGCTCGTGATGTTACTTTTACACCCACCTGGTGAGACTCAATTGATCTCTCCATCATTTATTCTTCAGTTCTATTTATTCTGAAAGGAGAGGTCAGAATCAATAGAACATAATGCATTTGTCTCTGATAGATTTGGTCATTTATTTTTAAACAAGATGACCAGTCACTTCTCAGCACTGTTGTGTTGTGATGCAGGTGCAGTGCTCATGTGCTAAATTTATGCTATTTACACATTAATTATGCTGCCAGAAAATAAACATGACATTCTTTGACCTTGTACTTTGCTTCCATTAGTGAATCAAAATTGCAATGAAAACTCATGCTGCAGTACAGTAATAAGCCATGCTTTATCAGTTTCGAGGCAGGGCTGAAGCATGGAGCCTGCAAATATGCAAAATACATGATAGAATTTAAGAATAACAAAAGCAATATTTGTTTTAAATTGTGTTAATTCACGTTGATGTGCTGTTGTTCAAGGTTATCAGTGCTTATTTTGTACTGACATTGAGTCATTAAAGCCTTGTAATTGAATTTTATATTATGTAATTATATAATACTTACATACGGCTATGGCTTTAATGCACGCGTGCTAAAGAACACCATCTTTGTATCTCTGTGAAACCAGCAGCTTCTCACAATACTCCAGTGTTTGACTCTGAAAATGCACTTATTACATGTTTATTACATGTTTAATCAATAGATTAACATACAGTGAGTAAAGTTAAAGACAGTTTTCTAACTTTAACATTACTCTATGTCATTATTAAATTGCATTAAATTGTAAATGCACAAATAAAGCATTTTTATCTTCTTGTGGGAAAAAAGTTCACCCTATTGTGTTACTCAGGTTATACTTGGGGGAGGGGGGGTGTTCTCCTCTGTCATCTCTTCTACCCCATGCTGTTGCAACTTCTGTTTTCTCTGTAGTTGGCAGTGGCAAGCCATTGCTGTGATAGATCACTGTTATTACCACATATTCTCCATTACTGGATAACAGCAGGACTGCCAGGAATGCTCACATGAGCACACGCATTGAGCTTAAAGTCAAGAAAGACTATAGCAATACAGTAAACCCAGTCTCACATCAAAATCTATAGCTGGCAATAGCAGAGCATTATTATTCCTTTATTTATTTTACTGGCCTATATAAACGCCATATTAAGTAGCCTTCCATGAAACATAATCATCTGTATATCTAAAGAGTTAACAATATAGCTTTCTTTTTCATAAGTTTTGTTCCTTATTTTGTCAGTGATTCCAGAGGTTCTTTCAGGTCTAGCCAGTAAAAGGTGGTTATGCTGTGCTGCGGTTGCTATGGACACTGCGTTTGCTGAGATTACATAGCTTTCATGTCAGTTGAATTATTGCCATTGTGTTTTGTAGTATTACTATTTTGTCATTTGTGTTTTTAATTTATTTTAATTTCTGTAACTGTTCAATGATGTGGCAACACAATGGTGCAGTTTACAGTGGTTACATAGTGGGATAACCCCTGTAAGTTGAAATGCTGTGACACAGTGTTTGCAATCAGTATACAGTTTGTGAGCAGGACACGCAAGGTTCACATGCACTTGTTCATACATAAATACACACTGCTGACGAAATACCGTGGTTGCGCCGCTGTGTATTTAGCACATAATATGTGTACACATACATGTACATGCGTGCGCCCGTTTCGGCTATGCACAAAGTGTTACAAACACACACAGCATGTATTGGTCACAGTGAAGTGTAAAGAGACAAGTTCAGGGTAACTAGCAGTCTCAGAAGCTAAAGACACAGCAGCTGGAGTTGTTGGTGGAGTGTGATGACAGAGTAGACTGCAGGCTAGAAGAGTACTTACCAGTGAGAAAAATAGAACGAAAGGAAGGAGAGAAAAACCAAAAAATGAGAATGTTGATGAGAAAGACAAAAGCCTGTGGTCAACACCTTACTTCAGTAACTTTAGTTTGGAGACTCCCTGCTGTTTGATGCCTTACAATGAAAGACAAAAGGAAATTACAGCCTGTCCAGACTTACTGCCGAACATACTACTGTTATGATCCATTGTGTCAGACTGTTATCTGGCGAGCCACATCCAGTCTTCCTTTCTCTATGTGCGTGTGTGCGTGCGTGTGTGCATGTGTAGGAAGGTCTTACAAGGCAGCCATGAATTTTTTTGCAGGAAAGCTTTTCTGCCCCTCCCCGTCCCTCCTTTTGCTTTAATTCTGCATAACTCACTTAATAAACATAAAAGCTGTCAAAAGAAATTTAGCCTTTGCTGTCCTTGCAGATGAATGAAAAGGTGCATTTTCCTTAGGGCACTGCTATTAAACATAATGTATATCTCAGCCAAAAGGAGGTGTGTGTGTGTGGGGAGCTACAACAATACATTACCTGAAGCAAGGGGTATATGTACACTTTGTAGGAGATTTACGCCTGCTGAATGATTCGCTTTAAATAGCAAAAGCACATTTCAGATATCTATTTACTGTGATCACAGCTTAGAAGCAGTAATTGTTAAATGCGCAGTATCAGTCAAAAGTTAGCAATATGCTGAATTCTAGAAATATAT
>JAMQGT020000519.1:0-65682 GCA_024447675.2 Pterophyllum scalare | reverse complement strand
CACTGAATCACCGCAGGGGAGAGAGCCAGAGAGAGAGCGAGCGGACACCCCGTCACTGTTCACACATGCCGTCTCTCTATCTGCCTCTCTCGCCATTACACACACAGCGCTGCAGGCAAGATAGAAAAACACTGAATATCCCCCCCAATTCCATCCATCTCAAACACACACGCATGCATGTCCTCCTGTGGGAAGGCACCCCACCCCTGTTTCTCACACAAACACATTCGTCACTGACAAGGCTCTACACAGTCACCGGGTATCCTGTGGCACCAAAAATAGCAGCCCCTAATAGGACGGGATAGAAACGGTCCCCTCACTCTCTGCTCAAATCAGCTCTGCATTTCCAGTGTGGGAGTCGAAGGCGTCGGGCAACACAAGACAGAATTTGTTTCGATTTGAATGAATCACACGGTAATTTAAAAGCAGCTCCCCCAAAGCCAGAGCACGTCCTCTGGAGAGCACGCCGGCAGGCTGTGCCCTCTGCCCTGGTTCAGCCCATCACTGCACATATTCTACAAAGACAGACAGTTTCCCGCATTTAATCATTTTTGTTAGTCACTATCATTTGTGAGTTACTCCTGTTAATGAATTTGTTGTTTCCTGTTTTTATTTATTTGACTTGGATGCACACTCTATTAGTCGACCCTCAGCTTCCAACTTATGTCAAATGTCACTGATAAATTAGAGTAAAGTACCAAAAGCTGCTCTCTTTATACTGTATCTACTGTGATCTACAACTGTAGCATAGAAGAAATACTTTCATCCATGTTTCCAGCTGTAAACTCTGTAAACAGTTAATTACTGTATAATATAGCGGCATGTGAAGGTCTAAAAGTGTGTACAGTAATAAACTGTAAATGCTGTAATACTGTTTAATTACAGTAAAGTCCTACCAGCATTTTTAAAAACTATGAATACTGCAATATACAATAAGAGTACAAACAAATGCAGTGTAGTACTACATTAAACAGCTAATTATTGCAAAATATACCTGAATAATCTCACTCCTGTAACCTGGAGAAAAGTTGCTGTAGGAGAGGTTTCTAACAGTGAGGCGCTGTTCTTCTCTTTAAATGCTTTAAACTACACGACATAGTCACAGCAAGCTGATGTACATTTTTAAAGTAAGACAGTGTTTCACGGATGAGTGACAAAGCTCGTAGGACTGTAAATAATTCACCTGAAATCATTAATTAAAAGGGCTGTGACGGTTATTTTGGTTGGTGACTGTGCATGTGCGAGGTGTTTAAAATGTTTGTGTGACTGAGGAAAGTTTGTAGGTTTAACATCCATGACCTGGAATTCTGCAGCGATTAATCATGTTCTGCAAGTATTTTACATAAAGAGTATGCATCAAATACATGTTTGAGAGAGTAGCAATCTTGCAACAGATAAATGCATTAAGTAGATGGACTGCAACAAAGCTGAGATCCTGCCATAATTTAAGAAATGCAAGAAAATGAATGGAAAGATTGGCTGATTAATAAACAGTATATAGCTGTCAGCTGTTTGCATTTTACTATAATGGATTTTACTATAAAGATTATATTTAGTGTAACTGATTTTGTAGATTACAGTTAAATATCAGTTATATGCAAATGCTGCTGCCAGAACTCCACAGCAGAAAATCCTCCAGTCCAGTCACTTTATACTTTTAAGCTTTTTACAAAAGTAAAATAAAACTGCATCAGCACAACAGCTGTCTCTACAAACCAATGCTGGTGATACATTTGGTATGACCTGTGCATATATTCTTAAAAATACAGTCAGTTTTCATTATACAGCAAAATAAGATGTTTCATTAAGATGTTATGATGTGTCACAGTACAAAAACACAGCTGACAATAATTCAAACCAAACAAAGTCTGGGAAAACTGTAACAATAAAAACATACAAATATAACTTAAACTAAACAAATAAATGAATGAATAGTAGATAAAAAACAGACACAACTACATCAGAAATATGGATTTAAGTTAGTGTTTACATTATTTTAAATATTTGTTTTGCATTTAATGAAAGTACATTTATTTTATTCTTTCTTTATCTTCATTTTGACAAATCTGATCCTCCATATTAATTGGGGTTTTATTTATTCAGGCATAATAGATATTTTTGTTCATGAAAAAGGTCAGAAAAAAAAAAAAAAAAAGATTTTTATCAGATGATGAGACACTTTGTTGGTTATGTTCTTGGTCACTCCCCAAAGAGTGAGGAGGAAACCCTGAGCATGCTGGCTCACTCCCACTGTAATCTCTCACCATACTGGGACACCTGAATAGAACACTGTCATCATTAATATGTTATCAACACCTGTGATTGTTCTGAAAGCCAGTAGAGAAACTCTGCACAACTCACTTTAAACAAAGAATATAACATTTAACAACTTGTTTCATTAAAGCTTGCATCAGCAATCAGAGAAAGTCCTCAGATCAAGAGGAAATCTAAATCTCTGCACATTCCCCGACCTGTAAATCCTCAGCTGTGCGGCACCTGTTTGGCCACTGAGGAGCTGATGTTGGCAGGCTCAGTGTGAAAACAGCAGCCACAAAGCAGCGTTTATTTGGACTCAAGAATCCTGCAACTGATCCCCGACGAGTGTCACTGAAAAACATATACCAAGTCTCAGAAAAGAAACAGGTGAGTAATGTGCCACTTGTAAATGAATCTGATTCGAGATCTTGCCAGACTTGTACCGACGACATCGAGCTCGTTTCAGTAATTATCAGCTTGGCACTCTGTGTGCCAGGCACACATGCCCACACTAAAATACAATCTGAAACAACAATGAGCTGCAAACATGAACTGTGTGTGTGTGTGTGCAAACGCAGAGAAGACAGCGTATGAATGGCTGTGTGTATACGTTGGTCTGTTTGGGCTCCTCTTTTCTTTCCCTCGTATGCCTCCCAACACCTGTTGTGAAATATGTATATGTGCATTTCTGGATCCTTGTCAGAAAACTTGTTATGTTGATATCACACTGCGTACTGCAGCGACATCAAGGTGACAGCTTGAGAAAAGGTGGGATGTTTTTATGCAAATGGCTGTAAGAACGAAGACACGTCTGAGCGGAGCTGCAACGAGAAAAACACTCGGCGGGCTGTGCAGGTATGCAGCGAGCGTTTGAGGTTCTGGGGTGGAATTCTGCATGTGTGTGTGTGTGTGTGTGTGTGTGTGTGTGTCTCTGTGTGGAGTGGGGGTGGGGGGCTGCACATGTGTGAGTGGGCTCAGGTGGATTGTGAACTCGGCAGATGGACAGTTGGAGCAGCTTTGCGCCCTGCAGCAAAACACACACACATTCACACTCCCAGCGCACGGCTGTAACATTAACCTCGTGTAACTGTAGCCGAGAGAAAGCCATAAAAAAAAAAAAAAAGTCCTCAGCACCTCGAATCACGTATCAACACGCTGATCCAATAATTCAGCTGTCCAAACACGAGGAAAGTTGAAACGGCCTCAAGATTCTAACGTTTCGTCTGTGTCCTGAAGACCCCTCCACAGAGAGGTTTCCTTCAGCATTTTTAATTCTGGAAATGCGATGATCAGGAAATATTATCCAGTCTAAATTAAACCTGTTCTCCTGCCGTCCTCCCACATTTTGTGGGAGGACATTTGCTTCATTTGACTCTTGCGGCTGTATGCTATTGGTTAAGGTCTACTTGTTTATTGTTGCTAATCATGCACGCTCAGACTGTCAGTTCAATGCTTAAACTATACAGAAGGATATGATATATAAACATAAATATGACACACTGATGGAGCTAAGTTTAGATGGGTATTTCTGAGCTTTAATTATAATATTATAGTTATTTCTTCTGCAGTCATTTCTCTGCTCCAAGGTCTCGGATGCAGGGAAAGCAGCCCCACAGAACGCAGCAGGCAGATATGATAAATGATATGGCACTGGTTGAGATCACAAACAGAACAGAGCATGGAAGGGAGCAGCGGGACTGCAGGTGGGTTGCAAAGCAGCTTGCGAGGCAGCAGCCACTCTCATGTCCAGCATTCTGTGATTTCACCACTTCAAACATCAGATTATCGTTCAAAATGATCCAAATTTCATGTGGCAGGTCATGGTTGGTGATGAGCAGGTTTCCAAAGTTTCCAAACCTGTAGGCCATGGATCACATGATGGAGAGCAGTTAGATGCTTGTTATTCTTCCCACATTCACAGACTTCTGCACTGTGAATTCCTCTTCCAGAGCAAGACCATATCGGATAGCTGTACTAAAACATCCTGAGGCTTCTCAGGGAGAACATATAACTATAGTGCATGCCATCTCATGTAGACTCAGAGTTCACTGGAAATGCAGGTTTTTTGGCCACACCTACAGAGTCTTTGCTCACTGCCTGTTTCACTTGCCAGATTTACCCTCTCTGCAACTCCATCCACTTCCCAAAAATGAAAATCAGATTGAACAATCATCATTTTGACACACTGGAGGAGAGCCAGCACACTTTGCAGAGGCACGAGAAGATGATCTTGAAGTGTAGATGGAGACAAATTTAAATAAGGCAGGTTTCTTAGCTTTTTTTTTTCCAACTCTTTATCATCCCTGTATCCATGTCCACATCATCAGACAAACATTCATTTTCTGAACCTTTTTCAAATTCAGGGTCACGGAAGGAGCCCACACAGCCAAAGGAAAGATGCAAAACTCAACAAAAAAAAAGACCTCGTGTGTCAAGCAGGCGTGAGCCAGGAACACCCAAACTATGGGAGCATCAGAGCAACGTACTTTCTATCTTCATGTTTTCTGCAGTGTGCTTAGCATTTATACTTCGCACATGAAGGTGTTTACGTTTATGCTTCAACAATTAGAGAAGTGGCGATAATTTGTTGAAATTGTCTGCAAAAATCCAAATCCTGGAATATTCCCTCTGTCTTTTTATCGGGGAAACCAGTGTGACGCTAACTTCTAGGTCAGCACAGCAAAAAAATAAATAAATAAAATCCTCCCTGCATTATTGTGTCACCTTCTGATCTGGGGGTGAATCTGCATCCAGAAATAGCATGTCCTTAACAATGCAGTCACATGGCGTGATCTAAATGTGTCAGGGGGTGAAAATAGTAGCATTGTGTGTCATGACTAAAACATTTAAGACCCAACCAAAGGAGAGGCCGTGTTCCTGTATCCCTGCATCCCTGTTTTCCAACCTTTACATGATGGCATTTGTCACACTGACTCCTTATTTTGTGCCTTCTTTCACCTTTTGTGCCGCTGTTCACTAAAAGTCTCTCCCCTCACAGGCTTGTCTTTCCATCCCGGCTGGAGGTTGAAGGGACGAAGGGCTCGAGGAGGAGGGGGTTGGTGTAGACGGGGGCTGTGTGGAGCTGCTCTCTCCCTGAGGAGCCTCTTCTGCCAGCCCAGTGCCACAGATCAACAGTCAGCCAGCCAGCCGTGCACTGACCTCATCCCTCTCCCTCTCTCTCCTCTATTTCTGTCTCCTTCTATCTCGCTCTGCCTCTCTGCCAGGGGCACTTGCTGTCCCCGTGTCTCCTTCCTACGCCAACTGCCTGTCCTGCTACCAACGGTGCATGTCTGTCTGGCAACCTCACCGCCCGCCTTTCTGTCTGTCTCTCTTCCAGCCAGTCTTTCTATTATTCCTCCAGTCCTCCCGTCTGCCTGCCTGTCCATCTGCCTGTCTGCCTGCCAGCCTGTCTCTCCAGCCAATACCTCCACAGCGGAAAGCGGCCAGGCTGCCAGCCGCTCTGCCAATCTGCCCAACTATCTGCCCGTCTATTCGTCATCTGTTTGTGTCTCTGTTTGTTTGCCTGCTCGTCTATCTGCCTGTTTACCTGTCTGCCTCTCCATCTGTCTGCTGTCTGTCTCACTGTATGGCTGTCTGCGTTGAGGTAAAAAGGCAAACATGAACCCTGACACCGCAGCAAAAATATGATCTAAAACATCAAAAGCAGGAAAGAGATCCTAAACGACTGGCAGTCAATCTGAAGGTGAATCATCGCGTCTGCTGATCGTGCTCAGTGTGGTTCAAGCACTCCACTAAGCCCAGAAAACCTCCATCCACCTGGGAGGCTTCCACCACCAGGTGGCACCACTTTAAGCAGAGAGAGCTCACTTTTAGTCTTTTTTTGACGAATATTGTGTTTGTTGCTGGTTAAAGCATGAACACATTAAATATTCCTCCAATCCAAAATGTTTTCATCTCTAAAGGCTGCTGTTACTTTAGCTCTGCTCCACAGCTGTATCTCATTATCATCCGAGTTTATTTAAAACATGTCCCACTGAGCTGCTTCTGGCTGTGATTTCCAGATGAAATGAAACAAAGGAAGTGACATCACACAAGAGAAGGAAGGCGGGAAAATACTGGTCGACGTCTTCCAGAACTTTTGTGGCACTTTCCTTCCAATGTATTTATTAACAAAGAGCTGCAAATGCTGCAAAGTATAAACGATGACTAAATCCGAACTGTCCTCGCAAAGAGTTTAATCATCCTCAGTGACAGCAACAGAAACATGAAATATCAGACATTCTCCTGCTCGCTGGCCAACCATCAGCCATGAAAGCAAAGCAGAGGTCATGACCCTGATCACAGAGGATCGTGTTTACTTGGATAAAGAAGTCAAGGATGGCGGTGGATGCTACACAGAAAGGCCAAGGTGGGTTCAAGCCCAGGCCTTCCTGCTGTGAGCCCACAGTGCTAACCACTGCACCACCGCGTCTCCTCTTTAAACGTGCACATTGATAAAAATATGTTTAGTTAGACTTTTACAGTGCCACAAAAATAATAATAAAGACTGTATTTTTTGACAGTTTAATGATATAATGGCACAAAATGTATTTGTTTTTCAGGGCTTATTTATGCAGTTAATAGTAAAGGGTTGTTTGGGGGGTTTTACCCAGTAGTTTTGTTCACAGATCACAAAATCAGCTTCATAGACATTCATCACCAAAGCCTTTCTGTACAATTAATTAATGAGTGCAACATATTAGATGCTCTCAAACAAAGCAAGAAACTTTTTTTCATATTGAGGAAAAAAGCAATATTCAGTTTTGTAACAGGTAAAATCAAAGAAGAAATTGTATGATTTTTTAACCACAGAAATGGTTTGATACATTTTTGTGTGTGCTTGCATGTGCAGTGGCCACAGTGTATATGGCATAGACCTTTATTGTGAAAGGAAGGTAGACCTTTATTGTGAAAGGAAGGTAGAGGAAAAAGCTCGTTTCACACACAACCCAATCAAGCTCCAGGTACACATCAATGAGGACCACTACATTCAAACATTTCAATAATTCTACTAACTCCATTTGCAGGCACGACACTGATGAACTCACAAAGCGGCTTGCAAACTATTGTTAGCCATCATTAGTATTGTTTAATTTCAGTTCAGACATATAGGTTAGGTTATAGTCTGCAAAAAGGTCAAAAGGGGTGTCTTTATTTAGAAGCAGGTGCAGGCAATAGTTTTAGCCGTTTAGCTGCTTTCAGAGCGCCCTCTAGATAAACTGCACCGTGTGGGTACAGTGGGATTAAATATTAAAAGAGCAGGCTCTTTGAGTACGGCTCAGTCTTTTCCTGCTTTAATCTCATATTCAGAGAACGGCGGGCACCTTCCTGCTCCTGCTTTCGACTGTAAATCTCAGTGAATGATGCACTACAATTTGTGAGGGTTTCTTTCTTGGCAGACGACGACTTTTCATTCACCGTCTTTCCAAACAAGACGCCCGGAGCGCTCCTCTGTCTTCAGACGCTTACTCATCAGGCCAACTTCCTGCTAATAGTCCTCCACGCTCTCATTCACAGGTCTGAATTTAAAAAAAACAAAAACAGAAAAGGCTGTCCTGTCTTTTCTTGCTATCCTTTCTGTGTCTCGCTCCCCCATGTCCTCTCCTATTCTCGTCTCAACAGGAGAGCGAGAGAGTGTTTGACTGCCTCCTCTCAACCAAAGGCTGCACCGCGCTCACTCGGCAGTCAAGGACGACTCTAATAGAGGTAGAACAAAAGAAGAGGGGAGAGGGAGGCGGGGAGAGAAACAAGCATGCTGTGGTGCAGGGGTCTTTGAAATCACTGTAAAAATAATAATCGTGTGTAATTCTCCTTTCTGTGGAGCTGACTTTTGCCCCACACCCCTGTCCACAGGTGGGGAGGACAGGCAAGGGAAATTCAAATGTAGCTCTGTTTTACATCTCACGCTGCTCCACGGGCAGCTTCCAATGAGCTCTGCAGCTCCTCCTGCACAATCACAGCCACATACATCACATTCATTCACTGCAGGGTCAACAAGAGGCTTCATACAGCTCATCCATTTTGAATTTTTCCGGCGTTTAATCTTTGTTCTCCGTGTTGCTCCATGAGAGCATTTCACTGCATTAAATCTGAAATATTTCTAATGCAATTCTACCGTGCTGCATTCTCTCTGTCTCCTCCTGGGTGTTATACATAAAGTTAAAACAACAGCGTAAAAGCATCCACTTCCTTTCTTCCTGCTCCCTCTCCACTCTGACACCTCGCTGTTTGTGTTTACAGTCACTCCCACATGAAGCACATTTAAATACCTCTGCAGCCAGATAGCTAATCCCTGTTGTGGATTGGCCCAGTTAGTGGTTCCTGGATTTTGGAGGGGAAAGTGGGGATGAGGCGGGAGGGAGCTGTGGGTAAACCCGGCCCATGTTTCTGCAGCACTGATAGATGTTATCTGTGTCAGCCTTTGTTTCTTCCTCTCTCTCTCTCTCCTCCTTCTGTTTCTCCCTCCACAGCCTGTCTCCTGCTCTCACTCCTCTTCTTATTTTTGCCTCGCTCCTCTCCTCCCTCCTCCTTCAATCCGGTGCCCAGATGCAGAGACGGCAGCTGTGTTGTGTTTTAAAGTGTGCCCGGTTGAAACCGCTGCGCCTGGCATCTGCTGTTGGCAGAAAATAATAATAACCAACCCCCACTATAGGCATCCGTCTCTCTCCCTCTGCATTTTAATCCTCTGAAATGAGATGAAAGACAACGGCCGTCCTTTTGGGGATGAAAGGGTTAACCTGCTGCAGCGCTCCTCTTCCAGCAAGCTCACTAATAACCACCAATTACTGAGCTGTACATGAGAAAAGAAAAAATAAAAACGGCCCTCTCTGTGTTAGTCAAGGCTTGTTAGCCTCCAGGCATGTGGCTAGCTAGCTAGCTAACTAGTCTGTGTATGGAGGAGCCTAAATGAGCTCCCAGCAGATTTCTAATTCCAATGTTTGTTAGACATGATGTATAGGAGCCTCCTGATCAAGCTAACAAGCTAAAGATGCCGGGTGGCAGTCTGGCAGCGCCTCTCATAGCTGTCAACAAAGAGACTGACAGCGTCGTCAGCTAGCTAGGGATCTCATTTAAGCCGGCTAATCAGACCCAGCCGCACTCCGTGCTGAGGTGGAGTTCTCCTGAGAGCAAAGCTTCGGAGACGAGGAGAGCGCATCATGCGGCTCTGCCACCCCAAACATGGGGGCTGAGGGAGAAGCAGGCAGGCGGGCAGACTGCGTTAGCCGGCCGGGGCTGTAATTAGGTGCCCTGAGCTCAACGCCCACACGCCTCGGATGAGACGCCATCTCTCCATCCCCTCCCTCAGCCTCTGCAAACAGGCTTCCGGGCGCCTGGGAGCTGCTGCACAGCCACACAGGTGCACACATACACACACACCTATATATATTTTACATGTACAGTATATACATGTATCAAAACGCTACCAACAGAAGATGAGCTCGCCCACGCAGCTTTATGCAAAAACACATAAAGACATGAAATCAAACAGAAAGAGGATTCTATGTACAAATATTCGTTTGTATGCAGGCTAGCACTTTTTATGGAGATCATAAAGAGTTGGAGGACAACAAGCCTCCCAAAATGACATCCTCTTACACCCTGAGCCAGCCTGTCCTCATCCCCGGGGCATCAATTAGTGGCAAAACCACTGACGTGGTTCATTTACGCACAAGGAGTCCTTTGGCTCCTGACGCACCGGGTCAGGACATCAGAGAGAAAACTCAGCCAGCCTCACGGATTACTGTCGTGAAGACCTAACCGAGCGCTTTATAGTACCTACACCTAACCGAGCAGTTTCCGGTCCCTAAACCTGACTCACTTTTGGAGCTCCTAGTGGGCATTAGAGGAACTGCAACTTTGAGTCCTTTGCTTCCTCTTAATTTCTCAGCCCTGGAGGTTGTTGCTTGGTTTGTGCATAGCTTCTATTTTGTGTCTAATGAGTGTTAACACAATGCTGGTTTAAGCAGTGAGATCTAACTATTGCCAGAGTTCATACATATTCTGCAAACTGAAGCCTAATTTTAAGTGAAAGCATCTGTTATTTATGTGATTCTGACTGACTATATAACCATTCTAAGACTGACAAATTTGAACCTCAATAGCAGTAAAATGCATCACAGTGATATACTGATTACAGCCATCACAAACAAATGTAATCTATAGTTCCCTGAGAACACAGTTTAACTGTGTGTGAATGTGACTTTTACTAGAAAAGGAGGAGACGGGCAGTAAATGATTGAACTTGCTTTGTTACCGTTCTAGTATTATTAGTAATCAGGCTCAGGTAAACCTCTAAATGTGCTTTGCTGTTGTATCTTTAAGAATTGCACCAAATATATTCCAATTCACTTTCGGCTGTGGACAAAAATAGAACCCAAAATCAGTCCGAGGCACAGTATAGGAGAAAAAGAGAGCTAGCAATCTCCACTGCAGAGCCTGTCTCCTCATCTCCCCTGGTCCGTGAGAGCAGAACACACTGGTGCACTGGCTTTTGACCACGGCAATTTTAATCAGTCTTTTTCACACTTCATTGGGAATTCATCGCCGCCTTCCCCCTTCAAACATTGTTTGGGAGAGTTATCAGCGGCAGGCAGCATATCCGGTAATTATACATGCAAGGTAACGCTGGGAGCTGGGCTGAATATTTCAGCCAAATGCATGTGCTGCTGAGAGGCACTGGAGGGTACAGCTGCTTCATAATGCTGGGTCTGTAGCGAGCGGCCATGATTGAAGAATGGTGTCTGAGAGTCGCATCCAGAGAGCGGTCCTCAGCTGGGTGTGAGGGGAAGTGGGCTGAAAGTTTAAAGCAACACAGTTTGCATCACAATGAGGCACTGCATCATACGTGTTGTTCTTTAATGTAAATCATGAATTAAAGCAGATTGCCTGGTACAGAGTCGAGCATGCAGCAGATGGAGAGTGTGCGAGTTTCAGCACGTTGCAGATTCGAGGCACTACTAGAGACTAGATCGCGAAAAAATTTCGATGGTGATTGTTTACTGTGTGAGTAAGAGGCCAGCTGTTAATAAGCTCTAAACACACAGCCAGAGAAAAACCACACACACACACACACACACACACACACACTGAAACCACCAGTCAGACACTAGAGGGTCCTCTGGGGAACGTAGCAGCAGAGGCACAACAGTGACTCATCCAAATGGTCACGGCACACACAAAAACACACACACACACCCTCATGGCGGCCGAGCTGTCAGATAGCATCAGCAGCCAGCCTATGGAGCGCTGCTGACAGGTGTGGCCCGCCAGTCACACACACAAACACACACACACACCAGCCAGCCTCGTCCTCCAACCCCTCGCCTGACAGGAACCCTCGATTGATAATGTACCCCATTCTGTGACAGGGACAGAGTCTGCGCGCTCTGTCGTGTGTGCGTTTATGGGTTTATCTGCGTGCATACAGTAGGCTGGAGCACGCCAAGGCCAATCTGTGCAGTGCTAACATGCAGCCATGCTACTGCAGCTGAATTGAGAGCAGAGGCACGGAGACGACTCAAGCATTGCAGTGAGATCAATAGAACAATACACAGCCTCACTAATTCTCTCTGTATTGTGTGTGGGATGCACAGCGCGTATAAAGCGGCGTGGCTTCTTGTGTTATTCACAGTAGGGTTGGTTTTTGGCAGTGGTCTCTCCACATGCATGAACCTACAGTGTGACCCAGGTCCGTTCTGCAGGGAAGGAGATGAGACCTGAGTGTGTATGATTGAATTCAGCCCAGTCTCACTGCTAAATGTGTCACAGCTACATAGAAATGCGGCGTTATTACAATAAATTCTGTAAAATGCTCCATTTTTGAAGCAAAATATAAAACTGAGCTTTGTCTACTTTAACCAGAACCGTGTTTTCTTAAATCAAGTAGTTCAGTACCTAAAACAAGTCAAACAACAAGAACCTAAACAGTGACTGAAAATAGAATGTAATAATAATGATAATAATAATGATCCCACAGGTGACACAGACTCAGTCTCCAATATGCATTTGACTCATGCTATCACCTCCACCTCCTAAAACAGACTGTACATTAAAGATGGACATAATTTTGGCCTTACTGCTGTTGCTGTCTTCAGTTTGTGCAGCAAGAGGTGACCATGCATGTACCAAGCTCCACAGACTGTATAGGAGCATCACACAGATGCCTGCTAATCAGTGCTCTGTAACATCCAAATAAAACCCTCATATTTCACTCAGCAAACTGGAGCTCCGCCTTCTTGGACGATCTGTTAGTCCAATGAAGCACAGCAGCCATATCATTGGTCAGATAATTGCATTAAAAATGCTCCAAAAGGCTCCAACAGCACAAACACAGTGCAGAGGTCCAGTTCAAGGACTCCAGTTAGCTGAGGTGAAGCCTAGCAGACAGCTAGCAGCTACAGCCGCCTGTGTCGCCATCCACCTGTCAGTCAGCGAGGCCACGCCCCTAATAAGGCAAACTTTAAACAGCTGAATATGTTTAAACATGTTTTTTTCTGCTGGAAAGTTTTATTAGAACTGACTCACTGCGGCTCCTCTGCTGGACAGCAGAGGAACCGCAGCTTCATTTTGGTTGCTGCTCTTTTTTTTTTCAATTTACAAAGAGAAAAAAAATGTTGCGTGGCTCAGCAGACATACTTCTTCAGGTAATAAAACTATTAAATATCTGGATGTGAGATGGCGCATTCTGCAGATAATCTGCCATGTTTCTGCCCACGGGTACAAAGCAGATTCACACAGCCATCGGCACACAACCGAGACACCTGCCTGAAAATGAACGATCTTCCTACCTGTATCACTGCTCATTGCTCACTCCTAATTAGAGGCCATATGTTTGGAGTGTAAAACAATCTTATTCTTACTCAAGAAGTAAGTAAGAAGTAAGTACGCAAATGCACACCAGAAGCACACACAATGCATTCAAAAACATGCCAACAGATGGACCAAAAAACACGCAAACAATAGCCACCCACACTCGGGCGCATTAACACACGTCACTCACTACACACACACACACTCACAACACACACACGTATACAACCCACTCTGTTGCCTCTGAGCGGTCTAGGCAGATCAAATAATCATGCTTTCCATCTGTTTCCATTTCTCTACATTAGCTTTGTGAAGGCGCCCTACAGACCCTGTTAAGAAGCGCCGCAGCCATGGGTAAAATAATGATTCCTCTCTCAACCCCCCCACTCCTCATTATCTCCATCCAAAGCCAATTCAGTGACAGCGCGGAGATACGGCCCAATTGCATGTTATACTGTTCTGTAATGCCACCGTGCTGTGATATTATGCCGGGTTTGCAATGTAGAGGGCTTTTAATAGCATCAGAATGGTTATTTTGATGGGCTATAGCGTGGGTCACAGTATCGGCTGTGCCTCAAATATCAAATATGATGCCTTTAGGAAGGTATTTCATATCCTGGACTAAACTTGCACGGTATATCTTAATAATTTGATCATCTGAATCAGGTTTACACTCAGAAATCGACATAAAGCACAAACAGTGGGATGAAATGAATAAGTGAAAATGATAATATCACCATCTTCCTCATGCACTGAGGTGGGAAGCTGAGATTCAGCCTGTGAGAGTGTGTGCCATCTTGCCATTGAGCCCAGGAAGGAGGTGGGGAGGGGAGGGGAGGGGGGGGCATGTTTGGTCTCTGTTATGCAAGATGGAAATGAGTTTGCCACGCTTTGCTGTAGCCAAGCTATTTTGGAACGGCTCACATCGGAAAACGCTGGGCCGAGCAGGAAAATTAGGTCACTTACACGAGCAGGGCAGCGGCTTCTCGCACGACAGTGGCGAGGGGTTAAGACTAAAGGAGTGAAACGTGTAGCCGTATTTATTCGGGGCAGGGGATGCACAGATTTGAGGGAAATGAACACGATGCAGGAGCTTAACAGAGGCAAAGCAAAAGGAGCGTTTTAGCGGAGACCCAGAGACGACCTGAATACATTGCAGCAATGGAGGGGAAGCGAGAAGCTGGCTTCACATTCCTCCTGCATTTTGTAGCAGATCACACTACACACTGTGACTTCCTTGTCTGTATGCAGAGGCCGGTACTGACACACAGGGTCTGATTTATTATGCATGGGACTGTGGGGCACACTTGGTAAAGGAGAATGAAAAACGATGGCATCCCCCTTGTTAACAGTAAATATGTGATCCATCCCCCTCGTTAACCACTGAACTGAGATGAAGAAATGAAGGCAAAACTTGCACCCCCTTCCCCTCCCCCACCCCTTCACAGTTATATTTGAACTAATCATCCGGTAGGATGGAGAAAATCCTGTTACAGAGACCGATAACAATGAGCAGAGATGCAGTGCAGCCAGAGGAAGAGGATAGACAGGGAGAGAGAGGAAGAGATAAAGGAAATGACAGAAGGAGCAGAGGAAGGACATGAGGAGAAACTGTGTGTGTGTGTGTGTGTGTGTGTGTGCTGTGTATGTGTTAGGAGGAAGGCCCAGCGGTGCCTCGTCAGCGGTTTCAGGGGTCTGTGTCTGGGGAGGCCTGCAGGTGGCAGGTGGATATGTCCTAGTTTAGTTTAAGGAGTGGCACCACTGTCTGCTAACACACTAATACACACCTACAGACACACACACACACACACACACGCACTCATAGCCTATATGTAAAAGAGGGCAGCCACCACTAGAACCACTTGGCACTGTGGCCGTCACCGTGATGTTTTGGGGGGGCCAGAAGCCACTTTATTTGGATGAGTGGGAGGAGTGCAAAATTATCAGCTGGGTTATCAAGCTGCACCCATAGACTGACACAGATACATGCTCATAAGTGCTAATTAGACATGAATCAGGAGATGAAATCCTGTTTTTGCTGCAGCATAGGCTCAGTAAATTGAACTCTAACTAAAGACATTTTTTATTTCTTAAACGTCATGAAGCCCAGCTCTCTCTGGTATGACCTCGTCTGCCACTGAGGCTTCGTTTTATGGTGCAAGATATTCTGAGTTTGATCCCCAGCTTGTATGACTGTGAAGATAGCTGCTAATCAGTGCTCAGTATCATCAAAACAAAAACCCAGAATCTCGCTTAGCAAACTGGAGCTCCGCCTTCTTGGGCGGTCTGTTAGTCCAATGAAGCGCACAGCAGCCATATTATTGGTCAGATAATTCTGTATCTCACTTCTGAGGTGGAGGAAACGTTTCATACCTGAGGTATGTTCATAGATGCTGCTGTGAAGGTTAAACCTTCCAGTTGTGAAGCTAAGATCGCTAAATGTGAATGCCATTTTCTGCTCTTTACCACAGCAATTGGCACAGGAAGCCAGTTGACCCTCTGACGACAAACTTAGGGAGGCAACAATTGCATTAAAAATGCTCAAACAGCACAAACACAGTGCAGAGGTCCAGTTCAGGGACTCCAGCTACCTGAGGTGAAGCCTAGCAGACAGCTAGCAGCTACAGCCACCTGTGTCACTATCCACCTGTCAGTAAGAGGGGCCACGCCCCTAATAGTAAATGGACTTGTTCTTATATAGTTCTTTTCTACTCTAGCTGAGCACTCACAGCGCTTTATGCAAAGCATAAAATTCAAATTTTAAACAGGTGAGTTATACACCCTTTTACAGCCTACATCATCAAAGGATGCTTGTGCATTCTGGCAACAGAAGTGAACTGCTACTCCATTTAAATCAATAAGAACAACAAGATCGCACAGCGGTTAAATGTGATTTAAAAGCGATATCAGTATCAAAATGCCTGACTGTTGCGTGTTTGGCTGGCAGAATTGCTACTCTCCCAAAAGCCGACTGAAGTTGTACCAAATTCCCACGGGATCACAGCCGTTTGAGAGAAAACGGAGGCGTCTGTGGTTGCAAGCCATCAAATGTATTGATAAAAATTGGACTGAGGACACGATCAGAAATGCTCGCGTTTGAAGCGCCCATTTTATATCAGGTAAAGTTATTTATCTACTCTGGTTATACCGGGATGTCAGGTTTAGATAAATACTAATATCTAAAGTAAACAGCATTAGCTGGTAGGCTCTTTGGCTTTTAAACTGTAGTGTGGCTGGCTACTTACAGGTTCTCTGACTTGTTTACAATGACCCGAGCCTCATACATAGCAGTCCTGTTTCCTTGTCTTTGACTTGGAAGAACTTCTGCCTTCAAGACACAAAACTCCAAGTCTGTATCGTGATATTTGACGTTTGGTACATGGCCGCAAACAATATAATTATAAGCATCCAGTGACTTGTATACATGTAACTTCTCTCTGGAGTAAACGCTGGGTTTCACGTATATATCCGCCCACAGATATTGGGCCACTTGCTAACGTACCACGGGGATTGGGGAGTCGGTTGCCGGTGGTCAAAGTTAATTTTTGCAGGTAGTTTTCACGATCTTTCCTTGATAATCCCTTCTCGTAGATTGAAATGCTATTGAACTCCTCTGTATTTCTGTTTCCAAAATGCGCGCGCATCGCTACCTACGTCATCATTGTTTACAAACAGTAAAAGAGTTTATAGAAACATCCTCCCCCATACAGCTGTTATGAAGGGGGAAATCATCTCGAGAGACCAAAGCAGTTTGTGTATCAGGCTGTAGACATGCTGGAAAGCTTTAACATGGGAGTCTATGGGGACTGACCCGCTGTGGCGCCACTGCTGGACGGCAGAGGAACTGCAGATTTTGGGATTTTACTTTTCAAACTCAGATGTGCAGAAGTGCGCATTAAGTGTGTGAACAAGCACTTAAGGTCCTTGTTGACCTTTTCTCTTTGTCAAGGCACATTTTTTATTATTCCCCATAAAAACATTGTGATTAAATGTAAACACATAAGAGTGTAGTAACAGCTGCTGTTATAGCTGAAAGCACAAGCAGACTAACTGTTCTTATCCCTGATGACTAACTGAGATTGCACTGTCTCTGTATGTGATGGATTTATTGATAACCGAGCCTCTGTGACAAAATGTCACAAAAACAGTAACAAAAGCACAGATCCTGGACTCCAAACAAAGCGACTGATTCAGCTGGAACGCACACGATAGAAACCCAGATTATCCAAACTAAAACGGCCTTTTTCAATTCCAGCGATGGCCCCAAAAAAGGAACCAAATCAAAAAGTGTTCTGTGTGTTTGCTTCTGTTTGTTTGACACAATCCTGTCTGCGTCTGAGTTTGATTTTCGGAGCGAGACGTAAGCACCGAGTGGTCAAAATTGAAGCCAAATCATTGTTTCTCCAAACAAAAGCTGTATGTTGACGAAACAGAGCTATTGATCTGCGCCGTGCTTCCTGCTGCGGCGTCAATATTTATGCATCCGTGTCTGTTTATGTTCCAACTGTTGCATATTTGCATGCATGTGTGCACATATGTCTCCCCCGTCTGCACAGTCGGTCCTGCGTGTGTGCGTTTGTGTGTGTCAGACGGCCCGTCAGTCCTAAAGAGGGGCCGCGCCGCTGTCACGCCATGACACCTCTCATTTGCTGCTGTCCTGTGAAGCGAAGCTGAAGGCAGAGGTCAGGCCACCCTCACAGAGACGCTGCGGCTCAGAGCACATCATGTCCGCCCGCCTGCCGCGCTGCAACACGGGCATCAGGACACACGCCATCACCATGCACGAATCGATCAAAAATACATTTACACACACACACACACACACACACACACACACACACACTTTCTGGAGCTCCACAAAACATTTACGTGAGCAACAACCCTCAAATAGACATTTTCCTTCATGCTTCCTTCTCTCCTTCCTTTGTCATGCATCTCTCCTTTCCTTCCTTCCTGTATACATCCAGCTTGCTCCCTTCCTTTCCTGCATATGTCCTCATTCCTTTCTATAGTTCCTTCTTTTTCTTCCTTTCCTTTGTTTCTTCCTTTCTGTATATCTCACGTATCTTTAGTTCCTTTCTTCAATTTTCTTCCAGTGTACATCGCTCCTTCCTTCCTTAGCTTACTGTATACACCGCTCTTCCTTCGTGTGTACTTCTTTTCTTCCTGTAGACCTTTTTCCCTTGTATGCCTCCTTCCTTTGTTGCTCCCTTACCTTATTCATTATGTTTAGTACCTTCATTCATTCCTTACTTCCCTCTCTGCAGACTGTTCTACCTACCTGACTGCTTCCTTCTTTCTTCTCTTTCTTTTCTGTGCACTTTCTTCCTGTATAATTAGATCCTTTCTTCCATTTTCTTCCCATATGTTCTTTACTTCCTTCTATATTTACTTCCTTTCCTCCTTCCTGTGCACTTCTTTCCTTTCTGTATACCTCCTTGCTGCCTTTATTTCTGTACACCTCCTGTCTTGCTTCCCTCTTATTTTTGCATACTTATGTTATTCCTGCCTGACTGCTTCCTTCCGTTTTTCTAAATACTTGCATTCTTTCTTCCTTCTTTTCTGTATCCTTCCCTTCCTTCCTTAATCAGTCACACAAACATTTATTTGCTTTCACACAAACACACACACATACATGCCTCCTAAACCTCCACATATCAGTTATTCATATTTTCAATTAAGTGAACAACGTGCCTCAAATGTACAAAATAATATGAGGATCATGAAAACAGGCTTTTCCACTGCCTATAGCCAAACCTGCTCTGGATCCTGATTGGTTAATATGATGCCCTCCACAGTCAGCGGTGCGCACATTTCCTGATTTACATTTATTTTTGTGAAAAAGAGGAACTGGGAGGATGCCTGCGTGTGAACCTGAATTATTCCTGCACAGCTACTCTCAATAATCAGCTCCTCTCCAACACCTCCTCCTCCTCCTCCTCACTCCTGCAGGCCGTCCATTCATCTCGACCGGTGTCACATGCCGTCATCAATTACCCATTAGACAGTGTAATATTCACCCAATATTGCCCGCGTGTGACTGGGAGATTTTAGAGTGATCAAAACCGACAAATCTGATTTACAGCGCTTGCATAAATAAGGAGACGGTGCCCTCCCTGATTGCCCTGCTGAATAATGGATGCCTGTTTGGTAATCATTTTCCAATATCTCGCCACTTTCCCATGGACTGCCCTAACACTTCCTTTTTTTATCTTCTCCTCCTTCCTTTGCTTCCTTTTCTCATTTCTTTTTCCCTGTTTGAAAATCTGCCTCCTCTTTTCCTTCCTTACTTCCCCCTTTTCTATATACTTCCTTCCTACCTTTTTTATATATAGTGCTTTGAGTGCTCAGCTAGAGTAGAAAAGCACTAAATAAGACCACATATATATATATATATATATATATATATATACACTTCCTTTATTTCCTTTCAATACCCCTACTTTCTTTTTACCTTCTGACATTCTTACTTATTTCATGTACACATCCTTTCTTGTTTTTGTCCTTCTGATTTTTTTCTCTATTTTTCTCTATATCTTTACTTCCTTTGTTCCTTCCTGTATCATTCCTTAGGTTCTAAATCCTTCCTTTTTACCTATATAATTAATTCCTTTCGTTCTTTTATATTCTTTATTCCTTCCTCGATATGTCCTCTATAATATACCTACTTCCCCACAAGCTTCCTTCCTTCCTTTGTTCATTTTATCATACTTCCTTCCTTCACTTTAAATAAATCCTGTTTACTTTTTTCCTTTTCCCCATATACATCCTTCCTTCCCCCTTTCGTGTATGTTTCCTATCCTTCCTTTTTTGTATTTGTTCCTCCTTCATACTTCCTTCACTTCTTTTCAGCATACTTATTTCCTTTATTTATTTCTTTATACGTTTCCTTATTTGCTTTCCTTCTTCTTATATGTTTCCTTCCTTCTTTACTTCCTTGATACTTCCTCCCTCCCAGTGATGTATCCACTCTTTGCCTCTTTGACCCAAAGACTATGCACGCTTGCTTGACTTTTCAGTAATGACGCAATCACTGTAGCGTCATTACGGAGGAGGCGGGTGTTGTTGTGATTGAAACATTTCCTTTAATGACTCATCGTTACATTGTTTGGAGAGAAGCTAAATGTCAACAGGTGCCAGTGTCGCTGCTGATTCAATTGTAAAAGATCTGCAAACTAAGCAGGCTGAGGTTGAAGATAAATTTGACTTCACAGAGAAATTCATTTTCACAGTAAAGTGGGTAAAACGAGGTGAAGGTGTGCTGATAAATGCCCAGACCGACTCCTATCAACTTAGAACTGCAGCTGAGGACACAAAGATTCAATTAGCTCCCCCTGCACCATCCCATTCTATCATTTATACTAAACGTAGTGCTAAAACTAATTGTAATTGCATGACAAAGACTCCAGCAGTCTGGAGGTCAGCGCTTTGATGATATCATAGCAGCGCTCCAAACAGCTGCTCCTCACCTCTTTGTAATATTCTTCAAGGCACCGTCGTGGCTCTAATGGGAAAAGGCCAAAGCAGGTTATGAAAATCCTTATTTACAGCTCGCTGCCAGGCTGTGTGAAGTAGGTCACAGCAGTTCCTGAAATGGAACGAACTCCGCTCACATCGTTTAATACTTTTCTTTTGAATGCTCGCTGCCTTACAATGGCACTGGAGGGAGAGACACAGACACGGTGTTTCTGCTCGGTGAGAGCGTCCTGACTCTGCCGCTAATGCGTCTGCAGCCTGTGGGAAAGTCCACTTCAGACCTGACAGAGTAACCAAAACACACCAGCATCAAATCTGAAGTTTGGAAATATTTGTGATTTACAGGGCTGAGCGTACATTATTATTTAAAAAAAATGTCAATAATGCTTGCATCCAGCACTGGAAGGGCTCATTTTCAAGCCTTTAATACATGAGAAATGCTGCAGCGTGCATGTTCAACAGTCTTAGGAGGATTTCCGGCAGCACGTCCTCTCTGTGGAACGTCCTCTAATGCCTGACCATGAAAAACAGCAGCTTTAGTCATGACGCTGCAGTAGCCTGTAGATCAGCCAGGTTAATATGGAGCTACCACAGCTTCATCAGGCACTTTATGCCCATCATCATACACTCACACATCTGCATCTTATACCGTATGTCAGACAGTTGTGGATAGGTGTGGGGCCAGCGTTGTCCCCCGAGGTGATGGATGCCTGTGGCAGGCTGTTATGCCACAAGGTGAAAATGTCCATTAATCAGCCACACTTCCTCCACTGCCTCGGCTTTCCCATTACCAGCACATTCCAAGCAGCCTGATTGGTTTTTAATTGGCCTGCCCGCCAGGAGATAGATCGCGTTTTCCCCGAGGAAAGGCACAAAGGTGTGTGTGTGTTTGTGTGTGTGTGTGTGTGTGCGCGCGCGTCTCTGGAGGAATACCCACACTGAAACGCTCTCTACTCTGTTTTCTGCGGACCTTTTTCACACGGGGGACCGACGACCACATCGAGGTGGTAACCTGTCACATGTACTGTAATACAATTTTTTTTATCCACTAACAAGCAGTATAACCTTTCCCTATTGGATTTCAGTCCTGACACGACAGCCCACAATTGCACAAGTGGCTCTACATGATATTCTAATTAACATACCGCAAAAACTACATTCGAACCCCATCCCTCACATATTTCCTTGAATCCTCTTTTAACAAAGCATACCTCACTTCTTCCTTCCTTTCTCCATACCTCCTTACTTCCTATCTGTCTTCCCATATCCTTCTTTTCTGTATTCCTCTTTCCTTCCCTTCTTCCTTCATGTATACTTGTATGTCTCCTTTCTTTCTAACTTCCTGTATTCTTTCTTCCTTACCTTCTTGTATACTTTCCTCCTTTCTACATTCCTTCTTCCTTGCTTCCCCCTTCCTTCCTTTTCCTGTAAGTTTCATGTGTACTTCCCTCCCATTTTCTTCCTGTATATATCCTTCCACCTACCTACCTACCTTGCTTTCTTCCTTCCTCCAGTGTTCTTCCTGTGTACTTTCTTGCTGTATGTGATTCCTCTTTTCTTCCCGCATTTGTCCTCCTTTTCTTCCTTCCTTTCAGTACACTTCCTTCCTGTATTCCTCCTGTGTTCTTCCAGTTTATTTTTCAGTATGCGTCTTTCTTTCATTCATGTTTCCTTAAACCAGCATTTCTTTTTTTGATTTCCATTTAAATGATCAGGTAGGAGACAGAAATGATCAGCGGTTTTGGAGGTCAGAGCGGTTTCCATAGTAGTGACTTTGAGATCCTTTGAAATGTTGACTCTTGTTTTTGACTCCTTTCACAATCACAGCATTTTACCCACTGAATACAGCAGCCTGAAAATCTAGCATGCTGCTGGGTAAAGTTTTACAGTATCTGCTGCAAATCATGAGTCCGGCTCTGACTGATGAGCAGCATAATTAATCAGCTGCTGCGGGAGCACATGTGTGAAGGACGCAGGAGCAGCCACATCTTACACTGAGTAGATGTCAGCATTGACAACGTGTCGGCTCGAATAGATCAATCTGTCCGAGCCTGACCACGTCACCGAGACTGATTGGAAGACCACATTGATTCCCACAGAGACGCACGCTCGCAGTGTGACCACAGGATCATCCCTCTGGCCTCCGAACAAGTCCAGAAAAAGACAAAAAAATTCACATTGGGATGAAACGTTTCAGCTAAGACCGGCTGCTGCCTAATCAATGATTCATTCCGAGGAAAGAGAGCCTCAGCGGTGCACACCAGGGTCATCTGATTTGTACTCTGTAGGCTGAAAAGTGCACACACATTCTTTTCATCAGACTTATACACCCATGCATGTGCGTGGTCTTCATTTATGAATCTCAATCATCATTTCCACTCCCAGCTTTAGCCGTGAATGGATGTAGACGCTCCCTTATTTCATCATTTGCATATAGAAATCTCAGTTAAGAAGAAGCAAATACACTGAATTTGGAGCTTAGACAGTCAGCGGGGAAAATCTGAGACAACGAAGAGAAGAAAAAGCAGCAAAGGGGGAAAAGTAACAAAGGAGAGCAGCTGTGGAAGTTCAGAGCAAACTGAGGTCGGCTCACAGAAGGGAAGCAGACCAATACCCAGCTATTTATAGCACCTCAAATACCACTAACTATAATAACAGTAATAACAATAGTAATAAACATGGCTGATCACTATCAGACTACACTAAATAATCAGTAATTAATAGTGATACATTCTACATGTTAAAAGATGTTCTCTGAATAAATCAGCTGCTTTTTTAATGTGTTAAATTCCATCCATCCATCCATTCTCTTCTGCTTATCCCGCTCAGGGTCATGGGGGGGGGGGGGGCTGGAGCCTATCACAGCTGTCATAGGGTGAGAGGTGGGGTACACCCTGTACAGGTCACCAGCCTGTGTTAAATTTACTTTAAAATAAAAACATGTGCATATCTTTTTACTGCACATGCTTCCTTTAGAAATACCAGTTTATGTGCGGGGAAAGGTGCATGCATGCTCTTTGTGCATCTCTTCTATCCATGCAGCGCTGCAGAGACCATCATCAAATCATCCTCGTTTGCTCACAGGTATAATACTATCAAGCAGTATTAACTGCATGAGCTGCCTTTCCCTCTTTTTGTCTCCTCATATAGAAATCATTGTGTAATCTTCACCATGTGTTGCATAATCAAGTTCTGCATGGCCCATGTTACAGGAACAGGTGTGCTGCAGAGATGCTGCACGGATGCTCAAAGACAAAAGGACAAAATAAAGCTGAATCTACTGAAATGTGTTCATAGCACACAGAAGAGAATAACAGAAAATATTTTTTTAGTTTTGGAAGCTGCTGTCCAACAAAATAATGTCCAGAAAAATAATTTTGTTTTTCCAAACTCCTTATTGGTGTGCCGCATTCAATTCCTTTAAATGTTTAACTGTGGATGGCGTTCATCTGCTCCGCTCTCGCTCAGCATCAGCAGCTGCTTCTGTTTCATACAGAGCGTTTGACTTTCACGCTGTCATCAGCTGATCCCGTCCTAAACCAGAGACCCAATCCCTCTCTGGCTGGAAATACTCATCTGTAATGCTTTGGTTTAAAAAATACATACAAATGTTACACTGAGATTTTCACTATAATAATTTCACTTGAATTTTGTTTATTCTGAGCTTTATTACAAATGTAGGAAAAAGAACAATAAGATGATTATTAAGATATTATCTGTCTATTGTTAACATATCACTGCTTCATTTTTTAAAATATGAGCACTATTATAATAATGTAACATACATGTAATACACACCTGCAGAAACACAGAGACTCATATACTCAAAAATTCAAACTAATTGAAAAGTCTCAGTTCTGAGAGATGATGTTGAACTTTATATAAATGCTGTGAGTGCGTTTAGAAGTTAACTGTGTCAAGTCGACTGCGACGCCACCGACACACATCGAAGTCCTGCAGAACCGCTACAGTTCAACGGGGGGCGCTCTGAGATCATCCTCAGTGAACAGCAGCGAGTGGCTAAAATAATAATTTCCTGCTTCCAGCAGCACGAGCCGGGCTCCGACGTCCCCGATACTCACTGATATGTATTTTACTGCGATAGAAACTTGTGAAACATCTACGTATAGAACCGTGTCTATTTTCCGAGCATCTCATTCATTTAGGACGAGCCTGAGAGCGCCACCTATGGGACAGGAAGTCAGCAGAGTGGAAGTTCGGATTATATTAGAAGTTTTCTGGACTTGCTTCCTACTTCTCCCCCTTCGTTTTGCTAGGAAAATGGGAAATAGGTGCAGAGATTTACTGAAATGTGCAAATGTGAGTGGAAATACAGGATATAAGGCAAAAACAGAGTTTGTACAATTCTAGCAAGCTTGAAAGTCAATATTTGGTATGACCACCTTTATTCTTCCACACAGTCTGAACTCTCTTAGGCAGATTTCCTGTAATATCTTTAAGTAGTTTACAGGAATAGCTCTCCAGGCTTCTTGAAGCCTTTTGTTCTGTTCTCTAGCAAGATGAGCCCACACTGCTTCAATAATGTTGAGGTTCGGGCTCTGGGGAGGCCAATCCATGACTGATAGTGATCCACTGTGTGTTTTCTAGGTTTCCAGGTATGCTTTTATTTATTGATTTTATTGGAAGGGTGTCTGGAATCATTGTCATGCTGAAAAATGAAGCTGTTGCCAATCAGATGCTTTCCAGATGGTAATACATGGTGGATCTGATGGTACTTTTCTGCCTTCATAATTTCATCAATTTTGACAAGATCCCCAACGTCACTGGCTGAAATGCAGCCCCAAATCATGAGAGAACCCCCACCACGTTTTACAGAGGGCTGTAGATACTCACTGTTGTACCTCTCTCCTGATCTCCTCACACATATTGACTCTGATTTGAACCAAAAATGTTAAATTTGGATTCATCACTATATGATCTGTTGCCACTGATTTTCAGTTCAGCTCTTGTGTAATTTGTGATACCTCAGCATTTTCTCCTTGTTTCCCTTCCTTAAGAATGACTTCTTAACAGCCACCCTTCCACTGAGACCATTTCTGATGGGGCTTTGGTGAACAGTAGCTGGATCAACTGAAGGGTCAGATGTATCTCTTGGGTCCTGTGTCTGGTTTTTATTGGATATTTAGACTTTCAGAAGCTGTTCATCTGCTGTTGATAGTTTTTTTTTTTTTTAGGCCTGCCCCTTCTGCTTTTTCTCCTCTACTTGTCCACTTTACTCAATTGTTTTAAGGACAGAATGCTGAGATATTTTTGAGAGGTTTTTGGCTTTGGGAATCACCTTGTTGGTGCATAAATACTATTTTATGGCCATCAAACTGTGTTATCTTTGGCATTTTTCATAGATTCAATTAAAAGCCGCTGCCTGTCCAGAGCTCAAAACATTTACAAAGATCCCTCACACCTCCACCATGGGCTGTTCTCCCTGCTGGCCTCTGGAAGAAGGCACCGCAGTCTTCGAAGCAGAACAGCCAGATTTAAAAACAGCTTCTTCCCATATGCCATCAGACTGCTGAACTCAAATTAAAATGCTGCTCCATTCTTCTTGGCTGCTCTATTCTATGGCGCTCCAGTGAAACACTTTTATGTGCAACATATCTTATATTTTATATATTATCACCACATATATATTTATACTATGTCTATAGGTATATCTGGGCATATGTGTTGGACATGTGTGTGTGTGTGTGTGTATATATATATATATATATATATATATATATATGTGTGTGTGTGTGTGTGTATATGTATATGTGTGTGTATGTACATACATATACTTTATTTTTGATTAGATTATTTATTTAATATTTTTCTCTTTATTTTTTTTCCTTTCTGGTAGTCTAATTTGTACATCACTGCTGCAGTTCTTCCAAATTTAATACGAGCCTATAGCAATGAAATCACATTCTAATGTGCACTGTATGGTGCAATTTTGAATGACAATAAATTTTGTCTATGTCTATGTTTAAAAATAAATGGGAAGAAATTATGTGTTTTGCAACACACTGCTAGTAACAAAGTGTCTAAAGATACTATTTAAAATGGGTTCTTTGCTAAACTATCTGTTATGTGCTGACACAACGCTGGTTCAACCCTTGAGTTTGGTGTTTTTTTTATGATTGAATGATTCATAGGTCAGAATTAAGTGGCTTACAAATTTATAAAAATATTCCTCTGAAACTTGTCAATTTCAAAGACTGGACTATAAATGAGGAAAACAGCAGCCAATGTCCAAACAAGTTTGAAAGGCCTCCATAAAGCCGGAGAACTATTGTTCAAGATGAAAATTACAAGAACGTCTGGGTCTTTGGAAGCAAAATATAAAAAAATGAGGAGTGACTCAGGAGTTTTGCACAGAAGTGCACTTTCAGCAGGTAGCCAGTATGTGCAGTAGCGTTGCTCAATGACAATAAATGTGCAAATATTTAAACAAAAACTTTTTGCTACTCAGTTTTCCATTAGGTAACAAAAAAACGACAATTTCCTGTTTAGAACTTATTTGCTGTCACAGGTTTAAATTACTTTTGATCCTGTTACTGTATTTGTTGAATGGTCCATCACCTCCCACTACAATAACCACCACGAGGATCAGATTGCTCAGACTGACATTTAGAAAAATGTCTTTTCTATCTCAGTCAAACAGCAATGTGTGGTAGGTTAGATGCTCCCCTAAATAGCAGATGGGTTACACATATGATAAATATAACAAATAGGATGCAGGGTATTTATATAACATGCTTTCTGAAGAAGCTGCTGCAGGAAGTATGTTATATGCTCCTTACTAGCATCCTTAAGTAACCACTGATCATATATTGATCAGCTTTTCAGTCCACTGTAGAAACTATGTACTCAAGTAATTTATCTAAACCATTCTGGAAATCCTTGTCTGTACATCTCTTAAGGCAACAATAAATAATAAACCCAAATATCTGCCGGTATTTGGCAATATTTTAAATTCTCTGTCTTGTATACAGAAAGCTAATTATGTAAGCAGTCGTGCAGCAGAGCATGAGACAGGTCAACATTTACTGCACATCAGAATAATGGTGTAACTGGTCGTACGAGATGCATAAAACTCCTATTTTCAAGTCATAATGAAACTTTACTGTACAACACAGGAGGCAGTTAAAGTGTAGATTAAACTGTTTTAGTGCTACCAAACCACAAGAGATCCAATCAGAAGCAGCCCAGCTGTGTCTCCTCTCCTCACCCCTCTGTGGACGCAGACCTGGAAGTTTTTCTGGAAATTCAATGATGAATGGTCAGGACGGCCCCCTGGGCTCATCGCCACCCACTCTTACTGAATACAGAGGAAAGAAACAGACAATTTCCTCTGCACTCAGTCAGAGAGGATGAGAGAACCAATTCTGAGCCATTTTTACAAGGGTTGGAGGTAAATTTCACCTTGACCTGACAAGGCTAGTTGGTACCCCCAGCCCTCAGTTGCAGTTAGAGAAAATTGGGCAAACAGCCCAGATTGACGGGGCTCAAAAATGTCTGAATAGGTATGCAACTGATGCACAAGTCAACTGTTATATTGACAGAAAGAGTCCTCCAAGCCTATCTCAGTTGAACTCTGCAGGAACATTTTCATTACGGGGCCCTCTCAGAGAAGAGAGGTACACAAACAAAATGGTGACCTTTAGATGGACTCTGCTTGGTGATTAGTAAAACTGTGACAACGATAGCCCCAGTGAGAAAAGCTGACTAACGTTGCTTCAGCAGCAACACAAGGACAAAGGCTGGCGGTGTGTAGCAGTTCTCCCGCGTGCTATTCAACAGCACAAATAACGAAACTACCAGAGAGATGTTTGTCCTGGACAAAAAAAGTGATAGCTGCACATTCTCAGTCAGCAGGCCCTCGTGTGAGAGTGCTAGGCAAGGCAAGTAGGAGGCAGCATTGTTTGTGCGAGCATGTGGTGGCATGTTAGTGGGAAAGGTTTTTGTGCAGAGCACTGATTGTTTTTATGTTAGGTTAGAAGTCAGCAGGGTGAGATAAATAAACATGGATGGAGAGGCCATGAAAGGGCTGAGCTGGTGATTTCTGTGATTCAGAGGGAGATGAAGAGGTGTGAGTTTGTGTGGCTTGTTGGGCCAAGCAAGTAATATAAATGTCAATAATGGTATAGCTGATGCATAACTTTAACAGTTAAATTCTTCTTTGTAGGTGTTTCTGCAGATAGTGCTACTCTGCTAAGTTAGCATGAATCACCCCCCCCCCTTTCAGGAATAAAACCTACCGCCTCATTAATTATGTGTAAAATAATTCACCAAATCTCGGTTAATAATAAACCTATATACTTTTGATACTGTTTGAATTGTGAAGCAATAACAGCTAGAGACAAATCAATCTTACTATAATTATCGTAGCACCTTAACGAGTGGGCCAATCTGAACGAAACTACGCGAACATCGTCACAAATACAGCAGTTAAAGTGTTTGAAAAAACCCCAACTCTAACCCCCCCCCCCAATATTATGTTCTCCGCTTGCGTTTGTCACATTCACATTCAACATATCTCACAAGTATTTTTATATTGATGAAGGTATTGATATAGATTCATATATATTTTATGTGTATAGTGTTTTCTATTTTATTTAGTTAGTTTTTTATTTCATCCTTCTTTTCTGTACTTGAGCTGCTGTAATATGCAAATTTCCCCGTCCTGGGATCATTAAAGTTTTATCTTATCTTATCTTGAGTATGTTACTTGACGGTCACCAAAATTTGTATCTGTCACCACTAAATATGAAAGGATGATTTAGAAATAAAGTCCTTAAATATCACAGACTTATAACTTATATAGACATGATAATTCATGAAACTGCAAGACATGGAAATGTCACAGGGTAACCTGTGCCCTATAGGACTAAATGCTTAATGGCCAATAACAGACTGCAGAGACTTCTATTAGTTATAACAGCTTGCCGGCAAAATAGAGGTTTTTTCAGTAGTAAATGTGAGGCCAAAGAGTACTTTGGTCCAGTCCTTCATTGCCTTACTTTAATTTCAATTAGATTCAACAGTATGCAGATTTTTGGTATTTATTTCTAAGCATTAACACTCTCTATTTCCATGCCATAGAAAAACAAAATATAATGGGCCCATATATTCAAAACCATTTGTAAGCACCAAGTCATGTCAATATTACCAAATGTTGGTTGAATGCTGTGTTCCATGCTGCCACCATCTTGGAGATCTGGACTGCCAAACAGGATGTGGAAGGTTCCAAATCTTTTTATAGTAAGGGGAGATTGGAGCTCACTAGGTGAGTAAGAATGTAGAGGGGGAATTTTCTTTTCTTTCCTTGTGAAACAGTCTTTAGTACACAGTGAACCAACTAGTGTTTTGATGATCTTGTGTCAGAGTTTTAAAGGAGGTAATTAAAATGTTTGTTTGCTCATAGGTAGAAAATCACTAATTTGGAGACTTAATTGGTGAATTTTGTGTGGTTTATTCTGGGGGCGGGGCTTAGGCTTTATAAGCCAGAGTTAATGCTCCTGAGGGAGAGAGAGGGGAGGCATAACAGGCCTAGTGTGCTGGCTAGAGCCCAATAGTCATGGGCTTAGCCTTTTTGGTTTGGTTAATTTTTGAATTTTTTTTTGAACAGTTCTAAGTTTGTTTTTTATCATTTTTGTATCTTTTATTTTTGGTCATATCACCATCCTGACCCTCCTTGTCAACAACACTTGTAAATAAATTGCACATCGGATGAAGAGAATTCCAGCCTCCAAGTGTGTTTCCTCAACTGCAGCTGTGGCATTACTACATGTGTATATATGTATATGTGTGTGTATATATATATATATATATATATATATATATATATATATATATATATATATATATATATATATCCAGTAGGGTACAATGTGTATAACACCTGGGATCTTAAATTATTGACCAAAGAAATCAATATATTTACTATTTCCTACTACTACTACTACTACTCATAGTATTAACAATATGTTCAATTCTCTAACCAAATCTTGCATCATTTCTACTATTTAGTCCCAGTCTGGTGGTTAGAGTGACTCTAAACTCTAATTAATTTAGCTAATGCCTCATTAAGTCAGGGATCAATAAACTGAAATATTTTTTCACTTAGAACCAGCAATTGGGAGAAAAATGAGCCAGTATGTTTCGATTTAGCTATTCTGCTTTTCTCTGGAACATATCTACTATTTAATTTGCATGACATAACATTATCCCACACATAAAAAAGTCCAGTCTTTACTCGTTTGGGATCAAATACCTTTTGTCCTTTTTGTTGGCTGTGAAGGGCAGAACAGTGTGCTGTAGTAAAGGCAGTAAGCCATCTAAAGCGATGGCACACATAATAAAAATAGAGGAGCAGCTCAAAGACTGAAATTGATCCTCTGGCCTTCTGATAAATCTCTGACCCAGAAGTCACCTACAGACTCAGCAAAGACTCCGTGCTGATGGAGAACAAGACTAAACAGTAGTGACAATAGAGGCTGTGGTAATATAAAGTCTAAAAATTAAAGACTCATAATGTGAACCAGTATGAAGGGGCAGGAGTTTGTTTTGATGGGTTTTGACTAAGTGCAAGGGTTCAGAGTACTCTCCAGTTGCTATAGCAGAAACCAACACATTTACCTGACATTTATTATAAATGAGATAGAGACTGCAGTGGCTTTAGAGGTGTATGCATCATCAAAGGTTCACATGCTTTCAACTGACAGTCAGATGAGAAACTGGATTTCACTCATGCCCATATGCTAGATAAAAAGCTAGAGCTTTGCTCAGATTAAACAAAGAATAATATGTTTACTAAAAGTGAGCTAAGTTAGGGTGGCTGCATGTTTAACAGCAAGAAGAGTGGGATCAGTCATATCACATGACTCTCGGCAAGAAGTAAATAACAGCCTTATGCCGTGGGAAGCTGCCTACATGAAATGATGCTCTCTTCAGCATCCTCACTGTAACGTACATGTTCTGATCTTGTAAATCACAGTGGTGACTGTCAAATATGACAATTTATTTATAACGTTACACATTAAAAGAGCCAAAACTGAGCTCTCATGAAATTTATTGTGGACTGGTTAAACTGGCTGTTTATGATCCATCTGTTCTGTGCTGGTTGGTGCAGAGAGTTAGGGATTCTCTTCACACCATACACGCACAGCAACTGCAGGACGACACCTTGTAATGGATTTTAATTTGCAAATAAAACAGAGGAAAACTATTTTATTTGCACTTTTGAGAATTAAAATGGATCAGTAATGAATTCGGGACTCTGTATGGAGGCTCTGTGTGTTCAGCAGAGCATTTTAATTCAGTGAACTGGATGTTTTCTGCTTTTGCCAGCATGAAAAATAAACCTTTAACCACCATACACAATCCTTTCTAAGACTGAGAATTGCAGCAATTAAAGAATTTTTTAAATGTCTCTGCAGTTTTGAGACTTTTTAATGGAATAGATTAACATTAAGGTCACTAAACTTATTTGCTTTCTTGCCAAGAATTTGGGCGGAGGATCGCTTCTACTCTAATATCTGTGCAGGAAAGATAAAGATACGGCCAGCAGCAGGGTTCCTTACTAATTTAGAAGTCCTTTTGTATTTTAGGATTTTATACAGATTAAACAAATAATATAGCTAACATAGTGTTAGGTCAAGCTCATCCCACAACACCTGCAATCAGCTGATAACAGCTCAACTCAGTGCCTACATCAACTGATGATTACCTTCTGCATATGCAGTTTGGTGTCATATAGGGTACACTATTTAAGCTGTTTTAGCCTGCCTGTCTATAGCTGGTGTTTCTTAGTGGCTCCATATTGTAGTGGTTTGCACATATGCCTAACAAGCAAAAGATCCCCAGCTGAGAGGAAACAGAGGTCTCTTTGAAAACCTGCCAAATCAAATATGTGGCGGTACCTGCTGTAGCAACCCCCTTATAAGTAAGGGAGCAGCTGAAAGGGTAGTTGGTGCTTCCTCTTCAAGCTGCTTTGCAACCCACTTCCACCCAGAATGTTTACTTAAAGCTCTTCTGTTCTCAACAAGCTTGCATGGGTTCTTTCATATGGGCTGTGTGAATGGTTGTATGTCTCCTGTGTTAGCTCAATTACAATAGACTATCCAGGGCGGCAAGCCTTTGGCCCTACAACAGCTGGTATAGGCTCCAGCCATCCTGCAACCCTGAATTGGATCAACGGAAGAAGATGGGTAGTCATGGCTGAAATAACCTGAGTTTTATAGTTTATACTAAGCAGATTTTTTAACCATTTAAGTCAGCTTGAGGGTCTAGCATCATCCAGTATTTTAATTGGGCAAAGATGCGAGTTTAATTGATCTTCTCATTGAAGTCTCAGCAAGAAAGCAGGTGTTGCATAGATCAGAACTCCAGTGGATAAATTAAAATTACTGTTCACCTCTTTAAATATAAGTTTATTGATATGTGTGTACGTCTTAGATTTAACAATCATGAACTGTTCTGTGGGCTTTTACCTTTATTTTAACATGTAAGTGCCACATTGGTTGGGACTGCATGAAGTCAATAAGAGTTGACATTGTGAAATATATCCACTTCACTCTTTTCATTTCCCCCCACTTTGGACCTCAGCAGGTAAAGGCAAACTCATCACATGTGTGCACACACAGTTCAATGTAGATTGACTTCAGTGTGAATATATAAGGTCCTCTGATGAGTATCCCATCGTCTTTGTCTCCATGTTTTTTGTGTCTCAATGGTTCTTTTGTATTGCTCTAAATGCTTTGGCATTTTTCCAGAAAAAAAAAAAAATCTTGGGGGCAAAAGAAATTTGATGTCCATCGTTTTTATGCGTCAGAGCTTTTACTGTCAGGGTCATTATGATTAGAGGGGTAATGGTACAATGGGTTGAAGAAGGACAGCTTGGCATCTTTCCAATTCAGACCCTGTGTGGATGAATACACATAAAAAGACGTATATCACATCACTGACTTCTGTACAGAAAATTAGAGTAAAGGCCAAAAGGCTGTGCACAGACACCATACCTCCACCTCCTTACTCCAGGGGTAGACACTGATAGAAAGCCCATGACCATCTCTCCTCCTGGGGTTCACACCGGGACAGCCACCTGCTCTTTCATCCTGAGGTAAAGAAAATCATGTACATGGGTTTAACATTAGATGAGGCTTAATGTGCGAGAGTGCATGAAATGCAGGCGCAATTAAAATCAAATTGCCCTGTTATGCGTCCATAATTACAACTTTAACCTCCATAAAACATTTCATCATCTTGCAGAGGTGGAATAATCACAGACTGTTTGCACTGCTCTGTAAGTGTTGAAGCGAATCCGTCATGGATATATTAGTTTGTAACTACAACTCACTATTTATGGTTTCCAATAATAAAAATGAAGATACTTAAAATAAATTTATATGTCCTATGCCTGTGTGTATTCAACAGTCTCAAGACAGTCATGAAATTGAATGTATTGATTAGTGTTTATCAACATGAATTTTTCTTTTTTTTTTGGTACATGAACATGAACAACGGCTGCCACACGATCTGAGGGAAGTTCATAAAATAGTTGTGAAATTATATCTAGTCATGAAAGGTTGGTGAAATAGTCATGCATTCATTTGTGTTTATGGATATGAATTATAATGCTTACAATCTGATGAAGCAGCAAAGTCCACATTAAGAGGTAGAAGCTAGTGGCACAAGTTCATTCACCAAGGGGACATATAATGTTGGACTCTAGCTTTCCATCATAAACATTTCAAAATAATCCCTATTTATTATATACTGGGCCTTGGTGCAGCCCTCCAGTTCATACACTATCTGAAAAAGCTCGCTAATATGATTAGTACATGGCTCTGGACTGGACAGATGTCCACAAAATATCTTCTCTATATATGCAGTTTAGTAACACTTTTAACCAATTTTTATGTTTTTTACATCTAAATTCCATTTCATTTGTTGGATGGTGAAACTAATACATCAGATTCTTATGATTATCCATTCTCTGTCTGCGATGTCAGCATTATAAACTCAGGAATACTATCCTTTACATGTAAAGCTTTGTAGCTCTGTAGGATAAAGAGCAGATCTGCATGATGAAATGCATCAGGTTAGCAGTGAGGGATGTTTCTTCTCTTATCCTTTTCTGGAAAAAAAATTAAACTATTTTTTTATTTTACAAAAATGTATTCTGACTGATAAATAGACAATAAAAACAATCCTTAAACGCAGTCTTTCTCTTGCTAGAAATTCTAACAAGGACATCCGGGCAATGATTAATAAGCATGCAGAACTGACATCAAAGTAATGTCTGTGGTGTCAGTTCAACTTTCATTTTGAGTGAGCGAGTGGTTCCTGAAGGATGCTGGAAGAAATCGATTGCTAAAGCTCCAGTGATGGAGGTTTACAGACCAGTCAGTGACCCTCTGGCAGCCAAAAGTTGCTTAGGAAAAATGTGCATTTTCTGGCAAGTGGTTGCTGGAGGTTGCTGGCTCCAGTGAGGTATATGGTGCTGCACTGAAAGACTTTGTGACTGATGCTCAAAAAGCACTCTGAAGTGCGGTCATGGCAGGCCTCCTGGCAGCCCTATGAGACTGGCAAACACACACATTCACACCTATGGGCAATTTAGAAACCAATTAACCAAGCCCAGTAAGTGCATGTCTTTGGACTGTGGGAGGAAACCAGAGTACCTGGAGAAATCCCACGTAGACACGGGGAGAACATGCAAACGCCACACAGAAAGGCCCAGACCAAGGTGAATTCAGACCCACACCTTCTAGCTGTGAGGCAACAGTGCTAACCACCACGCCACCGTGCTGCCCGTGTAGATGATGCCAACTCACAAATCACAAAAATGATTTGTAATAGTTTCCCAGTTTGTCTTGACTTTTTATATTTTTGACTATTTTATAAAACTGGGACATAAACATTTTCCAGTTGCCATTACTACATATTTCTATTATAATATTATAAGCTTGCATATTGTGAGAACACACACACACACACACACACACACACACACACACACACACACACACACACACACACACAGATCACAGCTTTAATCAATGATGATCAGAGCCATGAAAGTTGTGGCTCTGAAAAACACTCTGACTTTTACTGCTTGGTGTCACGCCCATGCAGCTAAGAACAAAGTGTGTTTGTGTGTGTCTCTCACTCATCTCACTCATTTTGTCATTTTTTGTCTCTCACACACACTTGAGAGCCATTATCTAAATGGAATAGCTGTGATTGTATCATCTCATATGCTTGGATCTTTCTCACAGATTGCAGCAATAACAGCAGAGCTCAAAATTGCAGGAAACAAAACACACAGTGGGTGGACAATAATAGGAACGCCTGGGTAACGTAATGCATTCCAGTGAAGAAGCAGTTTCTAAAGCCTTTCATCACGTGACCCTGATTAAATTGGATATTTTTGGCATTTGATCAAATAATACAGTTCAGTTATTGTGTCTACCGGCTGTATAGGCACTATAGTGTGTATATACAACACTCAGAGAAATACAAACTCACAGCGGCACACATAAACTGCAAAATCAATAATCCTAAATCAAAAATCTAATTTAGCAGAAAGGTTTCTGGCGAGTATCTTCTGACTTCTTCTATCATTAAATCCACTTATTAAATAAATGTGAACACAATGGTAGAAAAATTTGATTTGTATTGCTGAGGAACTTAATGTTACTGAAAACATAACTGATTGGACATTTCTGTGCGCTGACCTCTGCTTTCCAGTCAAAATTTGGGTTATCCATCACTCCGTAGTCCATCAGATTGGGTTTTCTGTGGAGCCAGCAGACACACTCATGAACATATTCATTATGCTGTAACAAAAGACAAGCAGGAAAACAGCTGAATGAATGCAGCTCAAACTCACATTGGGGGGCATTTTTTCTTGCATAGAGCCAGAATACACACAGTTATTCCAAGTACAAGCAGCAGCAGCCCGGTGCCAATGAACAGAGAAACTGCAGCGATATTAACAGTGTATGTGACGATGCAGTAATTACACTCAGGCGAGTCATTTTAATAGAAGTGAGAGAACAAGTGTGCTTCTTTATTACCCATCTGTGTGTCCTCTGGTTTGGGTGAAGATGTGGAGAAGGAGGGTTTCTCTCTGATATGGCAACGGTTTCCTGTCCATCCCAAATGACACCTGTGATCACACACAAGGAAAAAACAGACCTTGTGTAACAACTTTCAAGTGCAAAATGATTTATTAGTGGAAGAGCTCTCAAACTCAGGGACTCCTGACAGGGGAGAACACTGGCCTCCATAATCCTAACACAGATTTAGCTGTCTTAGGTTTAGCATCACATGATGATGAGTCTGACTCAAATGTTTCCCAGTGCTTTCCAGCTGTGTCAGAATCATAGTCTCTACTGGCCCAATGTTAAGTGGAATAAATTGAAACAATATGCTTGTTATGTTCTCCTAATCTGTGTATATGCACTTTTTTTGTAGAATTTTTGTATAAAGTGTTTTATAATTATTTTAGGTTGCAGGCCCTCGACCACACTTTAAGAAACACTGTATTGCTGTATACATTTGTCTATTTTGTATTTTTTTTTTTGTCTTTAACAGAGCTCACAAAAGCCAAAACAGTAAAAGGAACCAGTGGCATTCTGATCCATCAATTAATATCCACTAACGAACCACACCTGCACACATATATAATGCTAATTTATAAACTTAAGTAAAAAAAAAAAATTTAAAAAAGAGGCCAAAACTTTGGCAAGAACAAGAAAATATAAAGTCAAAAACAAAATACATTAAACACCTCATACCCCGGCAATATATAAAGTAAAATAAGAAACTAATCTTGACAGTCTCTATTAAGCTTATTGCACATAAATGTTTTATCTTCACAAAAAGGGCAAGATTTATTTGCTGGACATCCAGCATGGAAACACAAGCTAATTGCAAATAGTTTGGCCAGTCTTTTGAGCTGCATCTGGAAAGAAAGTAAGTTCCTCTTTTCCCAAACTGAGACTCTGCTCCAAGTCAACATCTGTTCAGTATCAGCTTGATTTCTGATGAACACTGACCTTCTAATTCGAAACACACAGCTCTCACCAAAGCCAGACTGAGTCATTATCATTCAGAGGGGGTCAGCGTACATATTGTGCAACTGTCTAGCCATGGCAGTGGGCTGCTCCTGGCCTGGTTCCCTGGTGGATCCTGCTCAGCAGAGTGGAGGAACGTGAAGCAAATACTGAGCCAGTGGTGCCCTCCCACTGCTGGCCACGAGTTCTGCTACAGCAGGGCTGTTATCAATGCTGGAGCAGCTTCAGGAGGTCCATACCACACTGCAGTGTGAATGACAGTGGTGAGGTCCTCTTACATAATGAGAGGAGGCGGCGGTGGTGGCGCTGCGTTGGGGAATATTGGACGGGAAAATGAATGGGAAAGGGAATCAAACACAAGAGGACTAAATGAGGGAACAAGGCAGCATTTCTGAGACAAAAAGCAGTTAAAAGAGTCTTTTGACAAAAAGCAGGGAAGGAAAAGGAAGAAGAGGTGTCTGGAGAAATATATGAAACGCTCCCTTTTCCCCGGCTGGGCAGGCATGCTGGTGCACTTGATTGACAGCAGCTGAGCTCTGGCAGTGAAATTGGACACAAAGTAAACAAATTTGTGGTGTTGCCCACATGTCACGGGCAGACAGCTTGTTAGTGGTACTGAAAAGCAAAGACCACACCAGCATATAACCTGTCTGAACTGATATCTGCAGGTACATTTGTATTCCCTACGTGTTATCGAGCCTACAAACTGACATTAGCAGCTCACTTTTTAACAAGAATGTGCACGACAAGTCGTGTGTTCATCTTTGCAAGTTAGATAAGAAGCAGACAAGCCGATATGGGCTATTTAGCATTTAAAGTCTGCAGCTTTTGTGCTGTGTAGAAGTTACACCTTCCTACAAAAATGGTCTAAAATGAAGAGAAATGGCTGCAAAATCAAAATTTGCAATAATACAGTTCCTAATTTTTTCCTAAGGAGAAGTTGGAACAAGTGATTTCCATAACAAATTCATATCATGCAGGAATGTAATTTCAGATGAAGCTGTTGCATTCCCAATAACACGACACCGACTGGCTTGTTGACATGGTGTGCAGTTAGTTATGTGACTTTAGGGAAGATGTATCTAACCTGCTGCATGATTCACATTCATTTTTTGGAGAATTGAACCTTCAGTGGCAAGAATGGGGAAATGTGAATCTCCCGGAGAGGATTCACTGGTGCATAATGATGTTAGCAGATCCAGCAGCAAGTTTCATAATTGCATTCTTTCTTTTATAATGAAATATCTCATTGCAGACATTCCGAGAAGCCTGTGAATCTAACTGTCTGCTGATGCAGACAGTTAGATTCACAGGCTTAATAAAAACCTCCAACAGCGCGTCTGTCTTGAATGTGTTTTGAAAGGTAGACTGCCTTATTATACTACCAGATTAATCTGATGCATGACTTTTTAGGGGTCTGCCGCTATAGCTATTGGTAGTGGAGACCACGATTAAATATTGACCAGGAGAATCCATCAGAGATTCCCAGGAAATTCTATGCTGGTGGATAAATGAAGGAAGAACCACCCTGCTTAATCTGCAGGGGGTAAGCAGATTCCTACATGCTTCATGGAGCGCGTCTTTTCCAAGGAAAGAAACAACACTGATGGGATTTCCATGTTTTAAATCTCTCACAGAGAGATAATGGATGAGAGGGGGAATGGGAAGAACAGACATGATACTTATCTTTCTTTGTGCATCTTAATGAATGTGACGGAGTGTGTGCATTAGTCTGCCTATAGATGCATGTTTGTGAGTGTCTGGGTGAACTTCAGCTTACTCGCAAGCAGGCCCCTCTCTCCTCACATGGCATGAGCCGTGATCCATGCAATACTTTGGAGGACATTCTGCAAAGGAAGCAAGAGAAATTTAGCATCACCAAATATCATATAAAGAAGGCAGTATACTCCGTCTGTCACTAGCTACCACTTTCCTCTTCATCTGACAGGAAACAGGCATGTTGCTGTTCAGAAGATGAAATCAGTGAATTACATTGGTGGAGGGCTTTAAACAATACCAATGGTTTTTATTTACTAGTAAATGTCAGACAACCATTTGCTTTTAGGTCTCAGGTTCCATCATTATTCAAGGAGGTTGTGCCAAACATCTTGGAGTTCTTATGCAAATTTAGGTTGTTCCAGAGTGCATCAGAGATATTAGAGATCTCTAGAGATCTCATCTATCTTGTTCTTATTGTGGCTTTAAACTGTTGTAATAAATAAAGCTGTCATTTTGAAGTTCATGTGACAGAAGAGCCAGCGTCACAGGGAGTCAAATCTGGCGAAGGCTGGTGCTGAGCTAAGACTGCACTGGTATAGCTAAATACGCCAGCCTTTTCAGTTTGCTTTGAGCAGGTGCAAGCTGGTGCACACAGCAGTACAGGTCATTAATGTGGCTAATGCCCTCCTTTGGTTCTATCAGAACATTACAGTAAAGCTGCATGTTTGTGAAGAAATTTCTTTGGGTTGGAACACTGAAGATTCTTTGACTTAAAATAGCTGTTTGGCTCAGTCACAGCTGAAGACCCAGTTCTCATCAGTGCTGATGTTTGTTTTTTTTTGTGCCGGTGTTATGTCCATGGTGAAAAAGCAGTCGCAAAAGTGCAAGTGGTCAGAATGGGAGTGAGCTAAAAATAGGGTTGGAGGTGGCCAAGAGGTGCACAAGGAATGGAAGATCCATCCAGTTCAACTCAGGTGTGCTTTATGAATTTTAGTAGCTGACACACAGAGCTTTATGGTTGCAGCTTTATGGTCGCACCTTAAACGACTGAGTTGGCGCATTGGCCCCATTGTCACACTGCCTAATCATTTTGGGATCAGTCACCTGATGGAGAATCTATTATTTATCAATTATTTACTATGTAAAATGTTTTGCACAGTAGTGAAGATTAAACCCCTTTGGCATGCTTTTTTTCTTCTTCCACATGATCTATCTGATGATGACTGCTTCTGCCGCCATAGGCTGGATGAGGGTTATTAGGGTTGCCTGTTAAATAATCATCATGCTGGAAACACCATTATGAAACCCTGAAGTGCTGCTCAGGCCTTGATAAAGTGACTTTGGCTTGGCAGCGAATGCAGGCTAAATGGGAGGTTTGGGCTTATTTCTGAAAAATGCAGAAAAGCAGAGGTTTTAATGGATCACATTTTGGCAGCTTGCAGTAACATCGTGAGGTGTGCTTTGAAAGCTAAACAGCCGGACCTGAAAATGTCCTGAGACTCGCTGCTTAGGCACGAAATGGGCAAATATGAGTGAAGTATTGGCAGCACTTGAGGCAAGATTGACTTCATGAGAGGATAATATAGAGGGGGGGGGGAGCAAAGGTATCTGTTAAATTAAATGTAAAAATACTTTAAAGGATTACTTTTTTGTAAATAGATAAAAGAAAGATGTGTCATTCGGATCAAAGCAAACATGGATGTGACGGCGTATTAGAAGCAGATGTCACAGTGATTGACATCAAAGCTTTAAAAGAAGCTAAATTAAAACATGAAATGACTAATGAAGGTAAAGACATTTGATCACAGCTAAATACACAGAGATTTGACACAGAGGTGGTAGAGGCAAAGAGATTACACTTTTGAGTCAGTGCAACCTGTGACATGTCGGGAAATCATACAACAGGGCTACAGTTAATGGTAAAAAAAAAGGGCAAGATAACAAAAGCATGTTACCATGGCAGCTGGACTCGTCTGAGCGGAACGGCAGACAGTCGGGAAAGTCGTCGCAGCGTCTCTGAAATGGGATACAGCTGGGCGAACTTTCACATACCAGTTCTCCCAGTTCACACTGTGGCAGAGCTGGTGGAAAATGAGGACATATCAACAGGGGTGAGCGTTAAATTCACAGACTTTAATGAGCGTATCATAAACAGGGTAGGAGCACTGCGCTGATCACTGCTTTTTTTTAAATGAGCATTTTAAACAGACATTTTGGAAGCGGTTGCACAAGAATTAAAAGAGCCCAGTCTTTAGCTCCAAAAACATTGATTTCTGCTTAGAAAACAATCATTTTGCCAGGCACCAAAATCCTACTGCTTCCAATCAAAGGCACAGTCATATCCACGTTATCTAAGGAACATATTTTAAAGCAACAAATGCTAACCAAGGTTTATATGACTGTGACACACACAAGAAAAGCAATCAGGAAGTCTACTGAGAGTGTCAGGATTTAAAAGCATGGACTTGGACCAACTGGCTTCAAATACAAGGACGCACACCAGCAATTCAACAGAGCTTCAAAGTCATTTACCCACAGCGATGCTCACTCATGCATGCACTGTTAAATGTCTGAGATTACAGCGTCTACCCCAGTACAGGGGAGGTGACTGAAATTCAATTTGAGGAACTTAAAAAAATAATTTAAAAAAATTGAACAGACCTTTAAATCTTTGTGCATTATGAACCTACTATACTTTGCTCTGTTTAAGTTAGATGGAGTCATCATCTAGAAGCCATCGTTGTGAAACATTTATTGGGTCAATCCCATCACATCTCCTGGGAATGCAGAAATGTATGCAACACTTCTTCAAGGTGGTTCGTGATGTGACTGTTAAGGTTTTTAAACCTCCAGTGGGCATTACACCAGTATGGGACCCCTTTGGCAGAAGTTACTGAAATTTTGACCTGCAAACATTTAGCATAATATCATATACAGGACATGGAACAACTTCATTTGCTGAAGTGAAGCTTTGCAAATGGAGCAGTAGACTAATAATAAACAAATTGAAGTTGATTAGATTTATGTAGAGCTTTTCTGCTCTTACTGATGGCTCAAAGTGTTCTAAACAAACCACATTTATCCATTCATTTATACTTCATTGCACAGTATGCACTTGATCTATCTCACATCCACAAACGTGACCTATGTTAGTTACATGAACATGCATGTCTTCAGACCAGTGTTTCTCAAACTGTCAGGCAGATCCCTACTGGTTTGAGCATGGCACTAGTGCAGGTGGGATGTGAACAAAGCATAAAAACACTGCAAAAAAATGCATAAGTCTTGAGTTGCCCCTTCATTTCTACCTACAGCAGAGAACTATTCCTGAAGACTACTTTTTTTTACTGCTTTAGTTAATCAACACCACAAGCTGTCAACAGTTTTTTAAAAGGATTATGTATTCAGGGGAAAGTAGTTCCAGGCAAAGTAGTTCACAGTGAGGTTTGTGGATTATCCAGGAAAAGATGTTTTTGGAAACATGTGATGGTATTAAATCTTAGAATTATTTAGCTCTATCACCAACATGTTTGGGGGAATTTATAAGAAGGCTTCCTCTCATCTGTTGCTCCTTAAACATTAATTCAAGTGATCCTGTCTAAATATGGGTAAAACTACAAATGATTTACTCTTTTCCCAGAACTGCACCCTAATTTTCCAGCCAAATACCTTCAGTGAAAAATTAACAGGTGCTAACTTACGGCAGCTGTACTCATCCTCTCCATTGGGGCAGTCAAGGACTCCATCGCAGCGCATTATGGACGGGAGGCAGTGATGATCTGAACACTGAAAATACCCAGGAAGACAAAGATCCTGAGGAGGAAGAGTTCCAGGCACCACAGTCGGACAGTGCTCTTCATCAGACTCATCAATACAGTCAGGCTCTTTGTCACACAGCCAGCTCTCCGGGATGCACTGAAAGGAGTATGCACACTGAAACTGGTCCACACCACAGGTCAGTGGCTGTGGAGTTACAGGTTCTGAGGTGGAAAATCACAGTACACATGCACACAGAAAGGTTAAATAATCTTTTATTGATTTTAGGTCAAATACAGTAAAAATCCATCACTGAGAAATCGCAGAGGATTGCTTTAAGAAGTATGTTAATGATCTTTTTGAGACCACAGAGGCTTGTTCAGAAAGCCAGTCAAAGAAGCATTTCAGGGGTGAAGGGAGGACAGAACGGTGAGGGTGAGAAAACAACACAATATAAATGTAATTGCTTTTCCTCCGCATTGCCATCCTTGCTGTCCCTCGGCATTGACCCAGTGTCTGCATTGAATTCATTTGGACCTACAGGGCAACAGGCTCCATTAACTCACTACACTGTCCCCGAGGGTTCACACCATTAATATGGAAACTGAGGAGAGGAGCATAGACGTTGGAAGACAGAAAATGGGGGAAAATGGGGAAACAGGAGAAGGTGAAAACTGGAGGAAATGAAATGAAAAATGAGGATGGTGCCGGAAGGATAGGAAATAAAGAAAAACTAAATGGAAGGGCAAAGAAGGCAAAAAACATGCAGGTCTTTACCTCCAACCATACACTCGGTGGTGTAGGAAATGTCATCCAGGGCAATGTCTGTCCACATGTCTCCACCCACCTCAGCCTCAAAGGTCACTCTGAAGGGTGCTGGGTTGGACAGGATGACATTAGCATAGGTCCACTGTCTCCTGTGGTTTCCAGTGGCTGCCCACATCAACAGACGGGCACCACTTGGTCCAACAGTAAAGACCTGGTGAAGTCAGGTGGCAGAAAGTGACATTTCCATTGGATGTGTTCCAACAGGTTTTAGTGAGACAGTGGAGCTTCACCATCTAAATTTCTTGTAAAAATGACATTTATTTTGTACTATAATAAAGCAAACAATGTATTAAAATCAATTCTGATTATACATTTTTCAGTTACTTTTTAAACTGTTTTCTTCTATGGCCACATGGTACGGTGTCTGTTCCTTGTCGCTTTGTTGTCCACAATCCCCCTGCTGTGTGTGTCTCCCAGTTTCATGTTTCCATTAGTTTTAGTTTTGGCACCTGTCCAGCCCCAGTTTAGTGTGTTTATTGTTTCATTTGCTAAATAAAATCACATTTAAGTTTACTTTGCCTTTGAGTCCTGCATTTTGGGGTCCACTTCTACCCACCTGCCACAGCTTGCCATGAATATTTGCATCCTTTACTTAAATAAAACCAGCAGTCCTGCAGTGTAGAAAACCAGTGGGTACAAGTATTAGTAATAGAAGTACTACAAAGTAGACTGGCCCGTTTCAGAGTTTTCATACTTTATGTCAGGAGTGTAGACTGCATATAAAAGATGAATGTAGCCATGCTCCCTAAGGCTTTGGTTACACAGACCTAGTCTAGGGTCTGCAACCCTCTAGAAACCTCTAGTTACTAAGGAAAAATGTATATTCCCCTACCAGTTGGAAAGTGATTACTGGAGGTTGCTGGCTGTGAAACACTGACATTTTTTGTCACCAGTTTCACCTATAACAACTGGCAGCAACCTTGCCACAACTACTTGTTAATCGGTCAGGGAATACACATTTTTCCACTAGCATTTGCCAGGGATTCACCAACCAGTCACCAACCAGCCAGAGTGACTGGGGCTTAGCTTATTTGTGAGGTCCCAATTTGAGACTTTAATTTGAATTTTTTTTTTTAAATGAATGTAATCAGTGACGGTTGGATCTGACTGACCTAGTGAGAACACTACACCCTCATACAGAAGTGACTTGTAAATTACAAAGTCATATGCTGCTTAATTGTTTCTTTTTACTCTAAATAGGAGCATAAATTAAAATTTCTTTAATAAGACATGAAACTACCAACTTTGATCATAAACTCATCAGTTAATTTTTTTATACTTCAGATAATCAATCAAGTAAGAAAATATGGTAATTTCCCCATAGAATTACATGCTGTTTTTAAAACTTACATACAGACACACACACACACACACACATATATATATATATATATATATATATATATATATATATATATATATATATATATATATATATATATATATGTATAAAATACAGTCTACCCTGCTGACTATTGGAAAGAATGCAGGTTCAAGGCACTTCAGCGTTAGCTTTATTTAACAGGCCGGGAATCTAAGTCCATTTTTTATATACAGTCAGTGGTAAGCAGCTTTGTAAAGCTGGAGCATGTGTCAAGTTCATATTTTTATAATTATAAAATATTTCAGCAAATGCCATCTTAATGTGTAGAGACAGCAAGGCCATCAGTCCAGCTTTTGCACATGTGCATAATTCACCTGTCAGGTTTTTATTCAAAACTAACATGTTTTAAAAATATATTTTAAGGTTTTATTGATTAGCATCAAGGCCTTAATCTCTGATCTCGTACACACTGCACTTTAAGGTCCTCAGGCAGTGGCCTTTTTTGTGCTCCAGATTCCTGGCTGAAAACTAAAGCACACAAAGCATGTTCCGTCGAGGCCCCAAGGTTCTCCAGCAGGCTGCTTGAGGAAATCAGGTCAGCTGAATCAGTGACCTCCTTTGAGTCTCCTCGTAAAACAGACTATTATTCTGGAGTTTTCTCAAGTTTTGATTTAAAAGCTATTCACCAAAATGTTTGGGGGAATATCTTAGCTGGAGTGTGAAGTAAGTACCCTTGATTTTACTTATTCACAGTACTTTTTCATGCCTTCTTACAATTCATACAGATTCCCTTTAAAGTATATAAGTGAAAAATCTAAAATAAAGTCTAATTTCATAAAGTATTTATATTCTATACTTCTGCAATTTACCTTTTTGCTCTGACATAATTTGGGTGAGTTTGTGTTACAATTTATTTACAACATATTCCTGAGTGCCTCTGTGGCTGCGTGTAGAGTACACTTCCTGTCTAATTAGGGTTTTTAGCATTTGCTTATTGTTCTTGTTTTGAAATTAACCCAGCGAACAAAGATACCTAAAAAACACATGAAAAGATGGATATGATAATGAGGTTTGTAAGGTGACATGCTTTGATGGATTATTTGCAGGAAGAAAGACTTTTATTCCCTCCTTTGGGTATCAGGTGATTGACAGTAAGCAGAGCGTAATGTGGTGATTGGCTGAGTAAAAGAGGAAACAAATTTCTGACAAATCCAAATTAAGCCTTCAGTTTGACTGTGATGAATTATTTTATGGCAAATGACAATAAAAAAAAAAAAAACATCTTTGGAGGCCTGGTGCCTGAAATTATAAAAAAGAGAAATAACAGCAATGGGGTCACCTTCAGTGTTCCCATCCTGTCAGATCCATGCATGAAGAACCAGAAGCGCAGGTGACACAGGCCGATACTGGCAGGAAATGGACTCCTGGTTGTCACCTTGGCAACATCGCCCTCCCGCTGAGAAGCTGAGTCTATGTATAGGAAATACCCTCCACCACCTTTGGAGATAAATGCAATACTTCACAAGTGCAGCACATTTATGTAAGGTATGAGTAATATCTCAGCACAATTTCATGATGAAGCTGAAATGTTGAAAGAAAAGCCACAGCTAAAGCTTGCTCAACCATCAAATTTCAGCTTTACTGCAGGAAAGAAATCCAATAACTTTCTTCTGCTGGTTCCAATATACATGATATTTAGACAGAGGAAGGCTGTTGTTAAATGCTGTATCCTGCAGCCAAAAGCTGCAGAGAGCTTCTTCAGCTCGGCTAGGTTTGGAGATGAGACAGCATGTGTGCAGTGCCAGAACAAAGTGGGAGTTTTCCACATGAGTTAAGAGGGATTTAAGGCCATCACAATCCACAGTGCACAGAAAACCCTGCTCACACCCACAACTCCGATTCTGCTGCTGTGAATCAGAGCATAAAAGTCTAAATAAAGTCTGTGCATCTATCCAGACAAAGCTTGTATTCCAAGAACGTGTACACACACGTGCTTCATTATCCTAAAATATAACTAAGGGATGTTTGTGGAGTCATGCCTTTGTCCACGCGGTCATATTAATGAAGTTGCTCTGTAGTGAGATTACAAGTCCCTGCAACCCATCATACATCTTTCTGATCAATAACCTCAAATGACCAATCAGGAGTAGCTACAGATTCCGCAACCTAGTGACAGCCAGTACATGTTGGAGTTACAGCTGCAACTCAGAAGGGAACAGCTGGTTCATTGAGTGCACTGTCTCCCATGAAAAATGCTGCTCTGTCCTAAGCTTTATGGTTGTAATGTGGCAGGCAGGGACAAAGCGCCTGTTGTGTGTTTTTCCTCCTTAGTTTCTTTAGCAGGTGTTATCAACTTTATTTAACAGTTTTCACCTGTGCAGTCCACCTGTGGTGCTCAGTGTCCTCCTCGGACTTTAAAACTGGCCTATCATCACTGAAGGCCTTAAATAAAAGGAACATGCCTGAAGAAGTCAGACACTGATTTTCTCTACCCTTAGCCTGCCTGTGACGTGAGAGAGGAGTTGGTACAATTTTATGTTGCACATGATTCATGTTGCATTATCCAACCTCAAAAACAAGAGTTGTTAACTGTGCTGTGGCAGACAGACCAGTGGACCTGTATTTGTGTGCATCTGCACACAGAAGGAGAGAGGAGGGAGATGTAGAGGGGAGGGTTCCACTTTTATCTGGATGAGACGCCAATGTGTATGCTTACATACCGGTGGGAAAGCACTCATATTTAACCTTGTTCAGATAAAGTGAGAAGCCTTTGCCTACATTTAGCCCCTGGACATCAGCAGAGCAGGTAAAACACTGTTATGTCACATTAAGCATTTCTATATCTGTATAAAAGTTAATATTACCAGTAGGGCAGCATGAAACCATACCAATTAAACTTGTATTTGCAGCTTTTGTACATACATAAAAATTACCAATACATAGTCTTGGTAGGGATTAATATTCGGTGCCATTTATGCATTTATTTCAGTGAATTTCTTTTTTAATAAGCTCATTTTGTTTGTCACTAGCTTGCAGGGTAGTGTATGAGATCATAGACCAAAACTACAGCATAACCAAGGAGAAGATGTAAACTCACTGGCCACTTAGGTACACCTTAGTACCGGGTTGGACTTTCTTTTACTGTACCTCCACACCATTACACCACCACCAGTCTGAACCATGGATACAAGGCAGGATGGATCCATGCTTTCATGTTATTTATGCCAAATTCTGACCCTAACATCTAAATGTTGCAGCAGAAATTGAGACTCATCAGACCAGGCAACATTGTCCCATCAGTTAATGTCTGATTTTGGGGAGCTTGTGTGAATTGTAGCCTTAGTGCCCTCTTCTTAGCTGACAGCAGTGACATCAAGTGTGGTCTTTTCCTTTTGTGATCCATATACTTAAGGGTATGATGTGTTGTGCATTCAGAGATGCTCTTCTGCACACATTGGTTTTAACAGGTGGTTATCTGAGTTGTTGCTGCCTCTCTATAAGCTCAAAGCAGTCTGGCCATTCTCCTTTGACCTCTGGTATCAACAAGATATATTCACTCAGATAACTGCCGCTCCCTGGAAATTTTTTCTTTTTCAGAACATTCTCTGTAAACCCCAGAGATGGTTGTGTGTGAAAGGCTCAGTGGATCGGAAATTTCTGAAATGCTCAGATCAACTCATCTGGCACCACAACCAAGTTACTTAAATCACCTTTCTTCCGCATTCTGACGCTTAGTTTGAACTTGAGTTTGGCTTCACCATGTCTATATGTATAAATGCACTGAGTTGTAACCATGTGGTTGGCTGATCAGATATCTGCATCAACAAGCAGTTGAGCAGGTGCATCTAACAAAGTGGCTGATGAATATATTTTCAGACACTGTATAATACAGGAGTTATTGATGCAAAGTCTTACAGAACTTTGGGTTAATGATAAGGGTAATTGTAGTTTGAGTGCCATTAACTTTCAATTAATCAGTTTTAAACAATATTTGAAGCAGCATTGCTGCACAAGATAAACAAGAATGCTGTTAAGCTCAGTTTGACTCAGATTGATATTGATCAGGAAGTATTTTTAACCCTGCCTTCCTGTCTGTGACACATGGTCCTGTTTTCCAGCTGTCAAGTTGTAATTACAAAGGCGCAGGCAGAGAGCTGAAAACATGAAGGCTGTCAGGAGAACGCAGATGCTGTCTGCTCTTAATTTTGAGAACTTGTGTGTTTGTTTGTGTGTTTTGACAGTGTTATTAACTAGACCCTTGAGTGGACATTTAAAGCTGCGTTTATGCTCATTTTGTCCATAAACACAATCACTCCGATAAGAAACCATGAAGGGTGGATACATATATATGATCTTTCCTTATCCAAGAAACTTGGTGAAGCCTGGTTAGTCTAAAAAAATATCTGTGCTGTATATAGGAATCTGGCAAGGTAAAAATAAAATATTCTCACATACAGCCAGAAAATATTCAGGGCTGCACTGCACATGTGAAAACAGCTAGTGTTAGCTAATATTTAACATTTATGAAAGGTGTTGACAAATGATGCTGTCCTGCTGGCAGAAGGATCAGAGAAGATGCTAATATTGTAATACTGGATGTCAAGAGATTGCCACAAGAATGGCAGCAAACCCAGAACTGAGTGTTGCTGTGATTCCTTTGGAAATAAATAAAAACAGACAAGTGAGGAAAATAATAATAATAATAATAATACAATAAACTTTTCCACAAGTTTTTCACATTATTAAAGGTTCAGTGGGAAATAAATTTATGAAACATGATTTGTTCGGTAAGGTAACGCTCAAAAATTAAATCTACTTTCATGAATGTTGAAGTGTAAGTGGAACCCCCCAAAACCAGTGTTAGACTATAAACAAACTACAACACACTCGCCTCACTTGAATGCCTCCAACAAGTTTTGTGTCATTTGCTACGTAGCAAGCAGCTTCTCTGAGACAAGTAATAAAGCTTCAAAATACATAAGTGGAGTAGTTACTTATGTATTTTGAGTTGTAGAGCAAAACATCATCTCAAATTAAGACTTTATTTAACCCACTTACTTTGAGACAAGAGAAGCAGAAGTACAAAATGCTAACATTTCCTAGTTTTAGGACTCCTTTCTGCCTTCCTCTATGGCAGAACCTTGTTGTATATGATCATATTTTTTGAGGAGACAGATTTGGGAGGAGAGCGGCTGCAGACCTTGACTGTGGTCAGTGATAGGGCCAGCCCCTGGCGTCTCAGTCTTGTGACCGATCCTCCAATCAAAGTCATCGTCAGGGTCTTGAGAAAACTGGCATCTCTCTTTCCACTGGTCTTCCTCCATGTTGAAGCTACAAGCACCTGGCAAGCTAATTATTTTGTCTGCAAGAGAGAACGATTAAGGGAAAAAGTTTGCAGCACTGAATCAAAGCTGTTATTCTGCTCTGCAAAAAGACAGCTGTTTGTCATTTCTACTCACCGCAGTCTGTTTCATCTGATTCATCCGCACAGTCGGCCTTGCTGTCGCACACCAGGTGGGACTCAATGCAGTGGCCACTGCGACACACAAAGTCTGTTGGTGCAGGACAACCAACAACCTCCACAGCACCTAAAGCATACAGATAATTATTGACATTCATCAAAAGGGTAAATTTCCGTTATTTCTATTGTTCCACAGCAATTTAATCTTTTTTAGGACAACAGTGTTTGAGAAGAACCTCACTCCCATTTTCTAATCCAGAGGAATTAAATCTGGCATTAGATGAAATCCTACGCCGAGCAATTTATTATTAAAACACAGAACAGCAGCGGAGATGATGGTAAACAAAAGCAGACAAAGGCCTGTCAGGGAACTCAAAGCCTCCTTCCTCCTGCTCCACCTTGTTTGAGATGGAACAGAGAGGAAGGAAAGCAGATCAGGTGGGATCACAGACAGCACACATACAACATTATGCACGTCTGTGTGGATATGTGTGTGTACGGTTAAACTTCAAAGGCAGCAACATTAAACGATTACTGAAATGAGGAAAGAGTTGAATATCATTCCGGGAGGTCAGTGGGGTTAAAAACCCATCATATAATAAACTGAAAATCCATTTTAGCATGCACTAAAAGTTGATGAAAGTTGTCTTTCTGCATCATTTGGTTTTGGACAGACGATTCGTCTGTTGCTTGTGTGTGTCTGTAGTCTGTTTTGCTCTGTGGCTCCACTTGTCTGTAGGTCAGTATTTGTGTTCTCCTGTATATGTTTGTTTACATGTGTACACTGGAGATGGAGAGGGCCTTGGCAGAGCAGGGCGCATCCCACATGGTGTCCAGCCTTGTGCCAGGTCCTCTTTAATGTGGAACATCTGTCTCGGACATAAATATCAAACGGCGTCTGTCAGCGACTGTCATCCCACAGAAAATCAAACCTACCAGTTCTGCCTCTCTCTCTCTCTCTCTCTCTCGTGTGTGTGTGCCAGCAACAGAATCAATTTCATACCCCAAACTATCAGCTCAAAAGATCATAAATAATTTCACAGCATAGTTATAGCTCGCTTATGAAGCTTTTTGGAAGAATACTTTGATAAAAAAGGAAGCATGGAGGAAAGCAAGGGAGGCATTTCAAGTCATTCAATCGACATTATAAAATGCAGGCTGAACTCTGAGTTTTTATTTTATGGGTCACTGCAGCTGCTGTAATTATTTTGTTCCATTAAGGCATGTGGACTGGTAAGAGTTTACGTTGTGCACTGCTATACTTTAATCTTACATTTACAAAGAGATTGGTTCATGGGTTTGGCTACTTTCAAAGGCAAGATTAAGGATATTCTCCAGACTTCATCAGACATGAGCTGGTATGAATGCAAAGTTAATAATAGATATTTTCCCCCTACTTTTAAAAGTTTAGTTGAATTAAAGCTGCTTTTTAAATTTAAGAAGCAATAAGAAAGATTTGTACTGCCACTGTGCACAAAGCGACAGTAATATGTGTGCAGAGGTTCGCCGAGTGCCAGCGAGTCTGTGATTACTTTGCCAGGTGGTGAGATTTCTGGACCTTTCTATTCTACTGCTCCTTTTTTGGACAATGAAATTTAAAGACCTTTCCTATCTGCGCTGCTCACCTACAATACTGCCTGCAGTTTCATTCAGTTTAAAAAAAAAAAAACTTCAGATAGTGTGTGAAGGTGCTTTTTTGCATTATTTATCATTTACTTTTGTTGGTTGGCTTTCATCTGCCTGACTAGTTACAGTCTTTGTTACAGAGATAAAAAGGATGACTTTCAACAGATTCTGCAATTCATACTTATTTAGTGACTTACTCGTGCACTCTACCATCAAGTACAATGGTATCTGTAATATAATACAACTTAAAAAAAAGTCACCATCTGGATTTAACTAAGCAAATAGGTAAGAGCATTCCCTGGGATTTGAGATTTAGATTCAGGAATGTTATGTGCCCAAAAAAATGAGGTCAGCTGACTACAGGATTATATTGAATGACCAGGTTTTTCCAGCAATGATTTTCTTCCTTGATGACAGGGGCATATTCCAAGATGACAATGCCAGGATTCATTGGGCTCAAACTGCGAGAGAGTGGTTCGGGGAGCGGGAGACGTCATTTTCACACTTGAATCGGCCACCGCACGGTTCAGACCTGAACCCCACTGAGAATCTTTGGGATATGCTTGAGAAGGCTTTACGCAGTGCTTCTGACTCTTTCATCATAAATACAAGATCTTGGTGAAAAATGAATGCAACTCTGGATAGGAATAAATGTGGCATCACATACGCTTATCAAATGTGTGCCATCATCAAAGCTAATGGCCATCCAAGAAAATATTAGAGTGTGTTACTTTTTTTGAACTCCACAGTGTATAAAGCAATTCTGTCTCTGGCTGTTGCTTTGTTCCTTATAGCCAGTCACAAGCCAACATTTGAGGGTCTGGATCTTTTTTCCTCTCCCTGTTATATGTCAATGAGTGATATTTTTTTCCTTTTTTTTTGACATTGGTACAAGTTGTTGAATTTCACTGAGAACCCATAGTCCAACCCATTCCTGCTAATCTCTCCATGTGTTTGTGTTTGGTAAGTCATTTAAATTATGTTTTTGTTTGCTGATTTTGAAACAGTTTACTTGTTTTTTTTATTATATTATTACTTGTATTTGCTTCTATTTAAATTACACTTTATTTTATTGTGTTTATTTAGATTTTTCCTCATTAAGGTATCTATTTTGCTATAGTGTATTTTATTTTATTTACCTATATCCCATTATATATTTAATCTGTTATGTTTCTTGTATTGAACTTCAGTTTTTAAATTTTGAATGCAATAACAAAAAAGAAATACCCAAATTAATTACTCAGCACCCTCATTTTAAGCATGCTTGCAATCACAATATAAACATACTGATGCTCTATGATGACTGATGTCAGCCATATTTGCCATAATTTATTGTGTTAGCTTGCTAGAATTTGCTGCTTATCATTTGATTTCCATATATCTGGCAAATCAATGGCATCTTTGAAATATCCAAATATCCATCCATCCATTCTCTTCCGCTTATCCGGGGCCGGGTCGTGGGGGCAGGAGCCTAAGCAGAGAAGCCCAGGCTTCCCTCTCCCCAGCCACCTCCACCAGCTCATCTGGAGGGACCCCAAGGCGTTACCAGGCCAGCCGAGAGATATAATCTCCCCAGCATGTCCTGGGTCTACCACGGGGCCTCCTCCTGGTAGGACATGCCGAGAACACCTCACCCAAGAGGCGGCCAGGAGGCATCCTAATCAGATGCCCGAATCACCTCAACTGGCTCCTTTCGATGTGGAGGAGCAGCGGCTCTACTCTGAGCCCCTCCCAGATGGCCACACTCCACACCTTATCTCTAAGGGAGATGCCAGCCACACTTAGAAGGAAACTCATTTCTGCCGCTTGTATTTGCGATCTTATTCTTTCGGTGACTACCCAAAGCTCGTGACCATAGATGAGGGTAGGAACATAGATTGACTGGTAAATCGACAGCTTCGCTTTTACACTAAGCTCCCTTTTCACCACGACAGACCGGTGCAGCGTCCGCATCACTGCAGAAGCAGCCCCAATCCGTCTGTCAATCTCTCGCTCCCTTCTCCTGTCACTCATGAACAAGACCCCAAGATACTTGAACTCCTCCACTTGGGGCAGGAACTCGTCCCTGAGCCGGAGAGGACACTCCACCCTTCTCCAGCTGAGGACCATGGCCTCAGACTTAGAGGTGCTGATTCTCATGCCAGCCGCTTCACACTCGGCTGAGAACTGTTCCACTGCGAGCTGGAGGCCACCACCTGATGAAGCCAACAGGGCCGCATCATCTGCAAAGAGCAGAGATGAGACTCTGAGGCCACCAAGGAAGAAGCCTTCCGCCACCTGACTATGCTTAGAAATCAGTGACAAAGGGCAGCCCTGACGGAGTCCAACACCCACAGGAAACGAATCCGACTTATTACCGGCTATACGGACCAAGCTCTCACTGCGGTTGTACAGATGTATATATCCAAATATATCTCTCTTTTTTTAAAAGATGTTTTTAGAAATTATTTGCTAACATGTTCTATTATTGTTATTATGTCATTACATTTGTACCTTGTCACTCAAATTTTACTGTCTATTTACCTCACAGAAATATTTTAATGCTGGTTGAAAAAAAATCATGCTGGATATCTATACTGATATGGAATGGATAATGTGTTAGTAATGAAAGGATGCATCATTGTTTGATGGAAATGAAAATGATCAGCCTACAGACAGCTGAATTCTAAGACTCCCCAAAAATCAAAGTGAAAAAAATTATGCAGCAGGCTAGTCCAATTCGCTGAAATGTCATTGCAGCAACTCAAAATCGTACTCAGTAGTTTGTATGGCCTCATGAACTTGTATGCGTGGCTGACAACATTGGGGCAGGCCCCTAAAGAGATGACGGATGGTGTCCTGGGGGGGATCTCCTCCCATATGTGGACCAGGGCATCACTGATTTTCTGAACAATTTGAGATGCAACCTGGAGGCATTGGATGAACTGAAACATAACATCCCAGACATGTTCTACTGAATCGGTCAGTCGAGCATGGGGGCCAGTCAGTGGTATAAATTCCTTCAACCTCCAGGAAAAGCCTGCATACTCTCACCACATTGCACCAGGAGGAACCCAGGACCCACTGCACCAGCATAGGGTCTTATAATGGTCCAAGGATACCTAATCCTGATACCTAATGGCAGTCAGGGTACCGTTGCCTTGCCTGTAGAGGTCTGTGTGTCTCTCTGTGGATATCTCTCTCCAGACCATCACTGACCCACCACTAAACTGGTCATGCTGAACAATGTTGCAGGCAGCATAAAATTTCCATGGCTTTTCCAGACTCTTTAATGTCTGTCAGATGTGCTCAGGGTGAACCTGCTCTTATCTGTGAAAAGCACAGGGCGCCAGTGGTGGATCTGCCAATTCTGGTATTCTATGGCAAATACCAGTTGGGCTCCACGGTGCCGGGCAGTGAGCACAGGGCCCAGTAGAAGACGTCAGGCCCTCAGACCACCCTCATGAAGTCTGTTTCTGATTGTTTGGCCAGAAACATTCACACCAGTATCCTGCTGGAGGTCATTTTGTGGGAGTGCAGTGTTCATCCTATTCCTCCATGCACAAAAGAGCAGATACCAGTCCTGCTGGTGGGTTAAAGACCTTCTACGGCACTGTCCAGCTTTTACAGAGTAACCGTCTCCTGGAATCTCCTCTGCGCTCTTGAGACTCTGCTGGGAGACACAGCAAACCTTCTGGCAATCACACATATTGATGGTATTGATGTGCCATCCTTGAGGAGTTGGACTACCTGTGCAACCTCTGTAGGGTCCAGGTATTGTCTCATGCTACCAGTAGCAGCACTGACCCTAGCCAAATGCGAAACTAGAGAAAAAAAAACAGTCAGAAAAGAGGACTGCTACTTAACTGGCCAGATTAATATCCCAGTTTAATTGACTTGATGCTAAGCTCTGATTAAACAGTACTCCTTTAATTTTTTTGAGCAGTGTATTATACATTATTATCAGATGATTTAAATATCAATGATGCCTGATGTTGCTAGATAAAAAGGTATAGGGCCACAAAAATTGATACATGGCAGATATATTTATAAAATATCGTGGTAATTAGTTAAATACTTACTGAGACAGTTTACTTTAAAAGTCACAATTTATTTTCTAAGGATCATGAATGTCTGCACCAGTTTTCATGGTCATATTTCATGTCCCACAGTGGAAGAAGGACAGAGTTACAATGCCATCCCCAGAACTCAAATGATTAAGAATTGAGAAAAAGTCTGTGGTACTGCCGGGAGTTCCACTCCCCTATCAAAATGTACCAATACAAATATAAATAAAAAAGACACTTAAAAAAATTACATTTAATCATAAAACAATTAACCAAACAATGTTTTGGAACAAAACACTCTTAAAGAAAAAATGTGTACTGTCTGTGCATGTTACCTACTTGGGGAACAATCTATGAACTGCAGGTCATCCAAGGCTGCTCCACCGCTCACGTCCCTTAAGCGTACTCCCTCGAATATGACCTCAAAGTTCCTGAGCTTCCTCAGGGGGATCTCTGCTCGGTTCCACTTATTGCCCTGATGTCCTGTTTTATTCCACACCTCCATTAAACTGTTCTCCATCTGTGGAGAAGAGCAGCGACTGAAAAAAAGAGGATCATGTGGTAGCAGTTCACATACTACTCTGGAGCTGGAACATCATTTCAAAGAGTTACAGCAGTGATGAGTGTCAGAAAATGATTTTTCAAACTTCAAGCCAGAGACAGAGACTTCTAAAAGAAGTCTTATTAGCATTAGCATAACTTAGGAGTAATCAGTTTCCTGCCTTGAGACCTGCTGCTCAGATGGAAACCCCGCTTTCTGAGTTATGGCAGTGGGTTTCTCTCATGTCAAATATGGAACATATTAAAAGACAAACTGACGTGTATTCCTCCGTAAGCCCACTATGCCTTTTCCCATGGTACTTGCCAGGCACTAAATCATGACTAATACAGCTTTGAAACAGCAAATGTGACTTTGAAATGGTTTAGTGGATGTGCGTCTTAACGAGCCGGCATCTCATCGCTGGTTTTTATTGTTATGTCAAACGCATCAATAGAACTTTTATAAAGTTGTATCACTTGATATTAAAATTAAATACTTTTGGCATGAGGGTAACAAAAACTAGAGAGCTGACGGTGAAGATAGTAGAAAATGTCCTAGTATTAGATTTTAACAATACTGTAGTTCAGAAGTTCAAATCCTCACAAATGAAACCTGAAACAAATGTTTGGGATTTTCACTTAAATTTCTCACCTAGATCATATAACAAAATGATAGAATTACCACCAAAGGCTTTTGGTGTGGGCGACAGTCCTGTGTGGTTTAAGGAAGAGGAAGAGTGAAACTTATTCAGGGCTGTTCAGCCACGACAAAATGTTTATTTAAATAAAAGCGATGGTGCATGGGACATCTTGTTCTATTATGACATGTTGTACTTATGGCAGTTGATCCATATTATATGCACATCAGTAAAATACTGCAGATTGTTTTCAGGTTGAACAACCTCCCGGTGCGATCCTTTTCTTTTCTCAAACCTGAAACTGCTTTCCATGAAACATCTGCATCTATTTGTCACTCGTAGAGGATTTTTTTTTTCTTCAGTACATGAATGAATGATTTCATTATTGTTCCATCTTTGGCCGAGGGGGATGAAACTAATCCCTGACTGCATGTCTAACCAGCCTCAATTGAGTGTAGTTGAAGCATTTTCTGCCATTATAGTAACGGGACCAGAGTGAAGCAAAACAGAGCTTAACAGAACCCTTCTGTGGACAAGCGAGACAAAAGTGACATCCCTGGTTTATCAGAAAAGTTTTCAAACTGTGAAAAGTCACCTGGGATATGGTGTTTAGCTTGGCAACACTATGTCTGAATAACTCGCCCACAAAACAATGAATAGCAGCCGCTTTTCTTAACTTTTCATTTGAAAGCATGTGGAACCACTTGCGGTTAGTGCAGTTGAAGAGACAGTATCTGATGGGTTAGAACTGCAAAAGCATTACACCAAGAATAAGAATGAAGTGTTAAAAAATGCCAGGTAATTGTTGGCAAACGGAGCCAATGTGGATCGAAACTGCCTTTTTACAACTTTCCCAAAAACAACCACACAGGTACTGAGCAAAAGTCTTGAGCCAACCCTTAGATTTTTTCATTCTTTAACTTGAACAATAGTTCTCCAGGCTTTCTGAAGGTTTTTCAAGCAATCTGCATTCACTCTCTTGGTGATGTGTTTGATGAAGGGGACTTGTATTCCTTTGAGGGGCTCTGTGCAGTTTAATTTGCAGCTCTCTACCTTTTTCTTTTATCTGCAGCTGCGAACTGCGATGAAGACCTATGGTGTCCCACGGTAGGCTCCACTTAGCAATCCCCCATTACTTGAGGTTTTGTGTGGGACTCGAGGATATAGTGGAACTGTTTCCAAATTATATCTCTATATTTTGAGAGGAGCACACCTTCCCTTGCCAGTGGATTCACAATGGCGCACAGATATTTTGGATCTCAGTCCCAGTTTTGACTGGGATGGCGTTTGGGACATAGCTAAACAATCTTCCAGGAATACTGATCATCAATAAATACATTTAATTTTATACATAGGACATATATGACTCCACGAAGACTTTGCAGTATTAAACTTAAAGTTGACCTAATTTTGTACATTTTGCTCCTTGGTTACAATAGGCACCTTTTATCATATGGCATGGGAATGTGTTTTGGAGGGATTTTCAAGGAAGGTCTGTCTATTTTATTACATGTTTCTGTTCCACTTTCCCCATCTGTTTTTATTTTAAATGATATACATCAATTAAAACTGCATAAGCCTCAGAAACATGTGTTTTTAACTGGTTTGATAGCGGCTAAAAAGCTGATTGCCACAAGGTGGAAACTCACTCACTCATCAGCAATAGCTGCTCACTCACATGGATGTTGTTTATCTCAAACCATCCACAGCCCGAATCCATAAAGCTTAAGAAAACACAGTTATACTTTGGGCCCAAGTACTGAAGGATCCTTATCCTTTTGTCTCCCCCTTTCTCACCTTGTTTCTCCTCTCTTCCCTCCTTCTGGACCAGTTTTTTTGGTTGTTTGTTTTTGTTTTTATCTTGGCATTTTTTTTGTGGGTTCCTTCTCTCTGGGCTACTTTTAATTGTACTTTTCGATATTGATGCTTACGTTTTATGTTTGTGTAAATGCAATAAAAATGTGATCACAACACCCCACCACCACCACCACCCCAAAAGGAAAAAAAACAATCTGCCAATGCAGTAAAAGCAAGGCTGTACTGAAAAACACACAGTGGAACACTATCATTCATGGATTGGTCTTCTCAGATGCCGGACCTCAAAATTATTAAAAACAGAGTGGGATCATCTTGGCAGAGAGCAGAACAAAAGGCAACAGACATCCAAAGAAGAGCTTTGAATGTCCTTCAAGAAGCCTGGAGAACTATTCCTGAAGACTACTTAAAGAAATTACAGGAAAGCTTCCTAAGAGAGTTCAGGCTGTGCTGAAGAATGAAGGTTGTCATACCGAATATTTCATTTTCAAGCTGGTTCAAATTGCACAGACTGTTTTTGCCTTATATACTGCACCTCTCTGTATGTTTGCATGGGGTTTTAATGGAGGAACATATAGATTTAACTACCTATCCTGCTGAAGCTCATGAGTCTGATATTAATACTGCTGTAATTCTAATAATTTATGACACCTTCTCCATCCCCCGGTCTTTGTAAAGGTGACAGAAAAGACTGCAGGTCTATAGCTTCACATAATTAATTCGGTTTTAAGGGCAGTGCTGCAGTGGGAATCAATCGCAGGTGAGTGAAACATCCTGGACATGTCAGGTGAACAAGTAAACATTAGCTCTAACAAAATAAGGCAGCAAACATGCTGCACTTGAGGATGCAATATGTGACCAGAGGGTTGACTGCAGTGAAAAGAAACCTGGTGTAATATACTCAAAAGCAGAGGACAAGCAATGTCACTTTCTACTCTGCAGTTTGAAAGCCTATTAAAATGCACCCTTGGGTGAGGCTTGCACAGACTGTCTTCTCTCTTTATGCCAGTGGACCCCTGGCTTGAAATAATCTTGTTACTGTGAGAGTAGAGCATACATTAATAGGCAGCGTTACAGCAGGACTTATCCAGATTTATGCCACAGAATAAAGGCTCAATCCATGAAGGCAGCCAGAGAGAGAGCGACAAGTGCACGACACAGGCATACGTAGCTCACATTTGATGCCTGGGTGGCATATCATTCGAGGCATTTATTCGATCAGTTTAAAGCTTCATTTCCTGAGCTTGCAGTCAGTCAAGGCAGTGTGGCCGCCAATTTGGTTTGCTCAAAGTGAGGAGATGATACATATTTGCATAATTTCTTTTTATTATCCCTCAATAAAAGTCAGGAGGGTGAGAAAAAGAACAAAGAAAACAAAGTTGTGCTCACAACAAAATTTTATAGAAACTGTGAAATCCTCGATGTCTTAACCATATACTGAATGTTCCACAAAGCTAAAATCCAATTTGTATTCATGGCTTTTTCATTTTATAAAACTGCTGGCAACTGTTTTCTGTCAACTTGCCTTTTATTCAAAGCACATTCACGTTTTTCCGCTCACTCTTTGCTTACTTAAAAAACATTTTACTGGGGAGAGATTTACATTTTATTTTCATGTCGAGAAACATGCACAAATGATTAGCCTCTTCATGCTATGTTTTACTTGGGGAGATCATCCTCTCTGTGGCTGACTGTGAGATGTTTGGCTCACCATAATGGCAGGCTACATTTGAACCCACAGCACCATATATAACTATATTAATGAGCAAATAGCTAGCTATGTAGTAATTTTGCTGTCAACGTTACAGTAGGCTGATTCAAAATGCATCAGTCAGTAAGGCAAACAAACAGCCTATTATGAAAAATACATGACAAGGAAAGTAAAATATTTCTTGCACGAAAGGGGAAAGAATGCATCATTCCAAGATGAAATTTTTATACTGTTAAAACAGCCAAAAAACTGGGGAAGCAATTTGATATAAAATGCTGAAAGTGTTTATAGTCTTCCTTCCTAAAAAAAAAAAATTTAAAAAATGGGGCGTTTCTGTCCCATAACCAAATAAGCCAACATTTTGGCAGAGTTATTATATTTGTTTGCATGGTGCTTTGTTACCATAAGCACTTTCTGTTTTGACCATTTTTTTCCAGTCATTGTTTTTTACTCACTTCAGCTTCTCCTGGTAGACCAGAAGCCCGTACTATGAAGTAAGATTTGGGCTTCTCCAGGTAAAGACAGGGTTAACCTTAGATTTTCAGCATTACAAAGGCAGTTTGCTTCTTACTGGTATACATAACCACCATCACCAGCACACCTACCTGCTCCAGAGCAGGTTATGTTCTGGATTAGAGATGAATAGGGACAAAATTACTGCCTACTACTCAATTAGTTCTCCAGACCCATTCCTGGAGGATCCCTCAGACTTCTATACGGTGATCTAAAGTTTTTAAGAACATCTAAAGTCTTTGTCCTTTATCATTTATTTCAACAAATTTATTGTTTGGTTGTTTTAACTTGTGATCCTGAAATAAGGCACTTGTGGACCTTATATAAAACTTTATATAAGATTTTTCAAGTAGACTAAACCTGTGTTTGAATTCTGTTTTTAATTCATTCTTTAGGCTACTCTCAGACCCGTAAAAAAACCACCAGGGCTGCAGCTGGAAGAATAAAAGCTAAGAACTATTTTACGCCTATTGAAACACTTATGTATTTAACCACTTAGTGATTGGTCCGATGCTGCCTGCATCACCTTTTAACATGAATGTCCTTGTAGCTATGTTGATAAACCCTGGGTTGACTTACTGAGTTGATAACCACCCGTGTGACTGCTTGACCTGATTTCCAGTGGTAGGTTAAGTGAAGCCAAATAACGGAAAGATACCCCGGTTATTTTGAACCTGCTTTACAGTACAGGGCCCAAATCTGTTCTGAGTCTGTTATAATTTCAGTGGAAAATGAATTATTATACTGAAAATACTAAATATTTTATGTTGGGGCTAATAAAACCAGCATTTCCCAGTTCCCGGTCGCCACTCTCATATGAACAAAAGCTTAAAATGGTGCATCCACTTTGTGCTCTTGTGCCATTAAGGTTTTTTTATTTATTTATTTTTTCCTTGTGGTTTTTAGATGTTATGCCCATTTCACAAGGCATTCTTCTAATTCCCTATTAATACATGTATACATTCAACCACAGGACATGCATGTAGACACATTACAAGCAGCATTGTTGGAAGTTTAAAGATTGGCAGGTACATTAATGCTACTTAATTCACTCCGAGACCCCCATCTTTATTCAGTTTGCTCTGCTGCTGAGGACAGACACTTCATTAGTGTGATGACTAATGACTAAAGAAGCTGTTCACAGGACTGCTGATATAAATAGACCAGCCTATTGAGTCCCTTGTGAACTTGCCAGGTAAATATAATCCCCTCCCTCCCACTCTCATTATCATAACTCTCTTCGTTCCTCAGCCACCCTTTAAGGATGCATGGCTTGCACTGTATTTACATTACGAGGCTTACAGAGTGTGTGCGTATTTGTATCCTTGCTTGTGCAAATGTGTGTGTATGTTTGTATTTATGTAGCTGCAACAACTAGGCTTTAAAAGTGCTCCAATTATGTAAATTATAACACAAAGAAATCATCTGTGAGTGCTTCTGTCTTTAAACCTTCTAGGTCATACATGCACTTATCATCATTTATGTGTCATGGGAAGGTGTAGCCACGTAATGCTGGGAGCCTATTGGTTTTATCTCCCAGTCTCTGTCTCTCTCTCTCTCTCAAATCATACAGGGTGGCCTCTGAACTCTCCACCCACTATGTCTGTGTCTCTAAGTGTAAATGAGTCCAGCGCCTCATTTTAAAGTAGAGAAATGACCTTCTTTAAAAGGGCAAATTTTACATTTTCAATCCATATGTGAAAGCGGGTGGACATGTAAAAATAGACCACATGCATTTATCATCTCCTGCCTCTCAGAGAGCCACATAATCAATCCAACAGCCAGCTGGATGACTGGAAGACTGGGCAAATCTCATCACAATAGCAGTATCCAATCCACAGCTGGCTTTAATGGTGAATCAATAGTACAGATTGATGATTGAAAGGAAAATGGTATTAATAAGAATAATTTGCCCATCCAGGGCTTCCAAGATAAGCATATGAGCAGTGAACACATTTTTAATTTAATACGCAGTTGCAATCATTCAGTTTAGTTTTTGTTCACAAATCCCCAAACCAATCCTGTTAGGAGGTACATTTAATTTCACCAAGTCCAAAGGATCCAACCAGTGGCTTTATTAGAGATATCAAACATATTTATATGTTCATTATTTTATTATTAAAAGGTTACAGTAGCAGGAACATGCGGTTTTTACTTAGATATTGAAATTGTGCAGCTCTGTGGCAAAGAGGACCAAGCCACATCTTACTTTCTTCTGTTTCTCTCGTCATGTTTCTTGTGCTTTGTTTTTCCCATTGCTATGTTGTTTACCCCCGTCTGAGTCTCTAATTATTTCCTCTGTGTGCATTCCAGTTTTGTGCCATTTTTTGGCAGTCATTTCCTGTTTTATTTGGTAATCACGTTCCTTGTGCATATTTGGGTGTTTTATTTCCCTTTATTTTGTGCTTTTGTGATTGCCTGCTTCTGGTGTCTGTAGTTTGGTGGTTGTGTTTGTTTGTTTTTTTGTATTTTGGACATTTGCACTCCTAAATCTTTCAGCTTCCTTCATTTCTAGTTCCACCCCCCACCCCCAACTTACTCTGTCACTAGTTAGCTTTCTTTTGTTAACAAAATCTGTCTGCCATGTGTGTTTGAATTTGGATCTTCTTTCAACTGAACTTGAACAGTCATTTATTTTGCACGAGTAATGATATGTAAATATTTAACGGAGTACTACAGTACTTCCTGCTATGAGGACAAAAAAAAAACAGAACTTCTTTGCAAATCGCATAAAAAGTTTCTGAAGCACACACAAGTATGCACTGAAAATCTAACAAGCGCTGCACATGAAGGAAAATGTTCAACTACACATTCCTACAGTAGAATGAGTCTTGTCAAGTGCAACACCAACACCTTATGCTTGAGTCATGCCTGATAAGGTTAAATAAAGTTGAGGGTGCACAAAATACAGGATGGAGGTCAATCCCAGCAGAGTTTATAAAGCAGAAAGGTTCAAGAAGAAAATTTAATCCCCTCAGAATCAGCCATGCATATACAACGATGGCTGAATACCTAACCAGGAAGAAGAACTCCGTCCTAAGTAGTCAAGTCAAGCAGTCAGTGTTAATATTAGGTAATTTCTGTCTGTATATTAATATAATTCAATATGATCATGCCTACCTCTGAGTGAGCATAACCATAGCTTGACTTATCATGACTGCATGCAGAGTTAGCCCATATCTACATGCACTCCTGCAGATGCTTTACCTTAATCAGAAGCCGGATGGTTCCTGAGGCCTTGTGGGAAATGTAGTACCAGAAGGAGAGCTTGCAGAAAGCACTTGACTCTTTCCACACAGAGGTTCTAAGATGAGCTTTATCGCCTTTCAGTCCCACTGGTGTTGCTTCTATATAGACAAAATGCCCTAAAGGGAGAGAATAGAGGAAAAGTGGTGAAGGAGAAGGGCACTGAGCCAGCAAACGAGCAGAGAGGTTGATAACTATCTCTGCACGGGCAGCTCTGACAAATCATAGGAAGGTCACAAAATGTGTTGGGGGAATGAGGGCCAAGAGTCATGCAGTAATATCTGACACATCTTCTAATGTCTCACTGCCTTCTGGCAACATTTCTCAGTTAAGTCGAGAAGGGAGAAAGCAGGAAAATGAATTAATAAAAAATGAAGTACAGTATATATATATATATATATATATATATATACACACACACTGCTCAAAAAAATAAAGGGAACAGTTAAACAACACAATATAACTCCAAGTAAATCAAATTCTGTGAAATCAAACTGTCCACTTAGGACGCAACACTGATTGGCAATCAGTTTCACATGCTGTTGTGCAAATGGAATAGACAACAGGTGGAAATTATTGGCAATTAGCAAGATACACTCAATAAAGGAGTGGTTCTGCAGGTGGGGACCACAGACCACTTCTCAGTACCTATGCTTTCTGGCTGATGTTTTGGTCACTTTTGAAGACGGACTCTACAACCCACACAAGTGGTTTAGGTAGTGCAGCTCATCCATGATGGCACATCAATGCGGGCTGTGGAAAGGTTTGCTGTGTCTGACAGCGTAGTGTCCAGAGGCTGGAGGTGCTACCACGAGACAGGCCAGTACACCAGGA